>JAESVK010000761.1:314138-327529 GCA_017140935.1 Hamamelis virginiana
ATATATATATATATATATATATATATATATATATATATATATATACAGACATGATAATATAAGGCCGGCAAAATTGCGTAAGGTCGGCTCCATATGGCTAATTTTAGATTATAGTTCATAAAACTGACCGTTGGATTAGATGTCCCACCTCTATATATCATGCCTGCAAAAAATCACAGTGATCTGACGGTTGGTTTTTATAATATGTTGTTATGAAAATATGTAACTTATTTGTTCTTCAAAATATCACCATTTTTTTAACGGCAGTTATTTCAAAAACCAACCGTCAGATCACTACGATTTTTTGCAGGCATGACATACAAAGGTAGGGCATCTAGAAGTAGCAATTATCTTTAATATTCATCAATATATTTTGTAATTTGTTTTGGTGTTGAGAAAACTGAGGAAAGTAGAAAGAAAATAACTTGTAGAAATCACCCCAACTATATCTAATATTGTATTTGGTTAAGTTGAAAATGATTGATAATTTAAAGTTTGGAGCTCTAGTTTCATTTCTTTTCTTTCTCATTGTGAGGCAGTACAACACATGCATAATCTTTATAATTTTTTAAGCTTATTTAGTATTGTTATTTATATCAATTTAAAATAAGATATGACTTGCCCCGCCCGTCTCGCCATAGTAAATGAGACAGGACGGTGTAGACATCCATTTTTGACCATGAGTATGGTCATGAATGGTTGCCTATGTTTAGAAATGAACTAGGGTGTCAAAGCCCTAAGTTCCCAGTTTTACCCCTTGTGGGTAGTTAGATAGATGTCATTATCACATGTGTGTTTTTAGGTCAGATTGTGTCGGTTCTTTTTGCATTAGGGTTTTAGAGAGTCTAGGAGCATCCCTGCAAAATTCCATGGCATTCCGAGCAAGGCTTGACAGAAAATAAGGCCTTTTGTGACTGAAGGGCAGTTTGGTCCTTTGAATCACAAAAGTCCTGAATGACTGTCAATCTTGTCTCGAATGGTTTCAAGGCTTTGACATAGATAAAGTGTGTTTGGTAGCTAAGTTGATCAATGACAAGATCTGTGGAGCCTTCTGGCTCATGATTGGCTCTTGAAGCTCGAAAGGCCCTTTCAAAGCCCAGATTAGGGTTTCGATCGGAAGCGACAAGGATTCGATATTTTTATTAAACCAAATCCTTCAAAGGCTTCAAAACACTTTCCTAAAACAGTTTAAAACTTGTTTCAAGAAGAAGAAATGATTTCGAAAGCAATCGGTTAGCAAATTTTAAAACCCTAATTTGGGCCCGACAGGCCCTAAACAGCTAATCGGTCGACTTTTCCCTAAACCTTTGACCTCAGTCAATTCATTTTCACTTCAAACACTTCTTAAAACATGGAAAATCGAATCACGATCGTTTCGGCGCTTGAATTGTCAAATTTGGACTTAAAACGGGTCCGAAAAGCCGAAACCGGGTCAAAACGGGCTGAGACAGGCCCACATAGGGCATTTTTGGAGATGGGGGATCGATGGTCGTCCACCTAGGGACGGCCAACCGTCCATAAGGGACTGCCAACTGTCCTAGAGTGGATGGTTGTCGATCCTCTTAGCCAATAACTGCCAATTTTGAGTGATTTTTCTGCCTGGGAGTCTTCCAAGCCCTGCCATGTGTCTAGTTCGGCCATGGAGACTTTGGATGAGTAAGAACACCTTGGAAGGCTAGTTTTGAGCCCTTGGATCATTTCTAAAAGATTCGAACTCAGCCATTGATCAAACTCAGGCCTCCCTATAAATAGAGGGCCTTGGAATCAGTTTCAACACACAGAAAAAAGCTTTAGAGAGCTAGCTTGGAGAGTAGAGGCTTGAGCAATTGCACAAGCTTCCCCTATAGCACTCTAGCTAAAGTTTTAAAGTCCTTGAGGTCATTGGAGCTTGAGGAGAAGGCTTGAAGCAAGGAGGCAGAGAAAGAGGTTAGTAGTTTTATTTTTCTTCTTATTTTTTAATCATGTTAGGTTAGGTTTTTATTTCCTTAGCATGCATAGGATTTAGTTCATTATTAGTAGGAATAGGATATAGTTCATTGTTAGTATGCATAGTTTAGGTTTTTATTAGTATGCATGATAGGCTAGTTTATTTTTAATATATATGCATATTTCTCTTCTTTTATTCTTCTTTAATCATATCATATTAGGATTGGTTATTTAGGATTAAGTTCATGCATGTTTAAGTCTTTTAAGTTAGTAATGAAGTTAGGTTAGTTTATAAATCATGTGCTAGTATTTTTAGGATGGATTTGTATTGTTCATATTAGGTTATTAATCTATTTAAGTTTAGTATTAGTATTATTCTCATCATAGTTTATTTTTATCATTTGGGATGTTTGATTGATATATAAAAATATGTTCGAGGGAGCATGCAAAGGTGAGTCCTTCCTTTATGGTTAAATACTATGTATGATGATAGTTTTAATATGCATATTAGGTTGCATTTAGTGCATTCTTTTACTATTTTTATTCATCGTTTTTAGGGTTTTAAATACACTTTTTGATCACTTTTAAATCTGTTCATGGGTTTAAAGTGACCTAAAAGTGCATTAAAACTCATTTTTTAGGCTTAAATCAACTTAGAAACATGCCTAGGTTCCCATAGATAACTTAGATTGCATTTAGGCCATTTTCATGCATTGTTTACAATCTTTTATGCATTTTTATCTATTTTTCCAGAAATTCCAGCATGCATTATGCTTATATTTAGAAGTGCTTAGATGACTTTAGGATATAGTTAGGGACTTCTAGGGTAGGGAAGCCACTTGGCTTCACCTAGGATTCCCCTTTGTTGTAAAAACTACATCCAAAGAGGAATTTTGGCTTGTTTAAGAGTCTAGTTTTGAGAGTTTTCAAATGAAAATAAAAGAAGTTATTTTGGGATGAAACTCCCATTTTGAAAGATGAAACATTTCAAACACACACTAACTCTCGAAGATAGAGTCTTAGATAAGGTAGAACGCCTTCAAGGATATAGTTCATTACAATAGGAGAGTCCTATGTAATCGAACTACGTGGACTTTGATCTTTGTCAAGCAATTGATAAGGTACGTAGGCAGTCAATAGGGTGCAAGTCCAATCTTAGGTTGACTTCTAATCTCCTAAGATCCTTAGGTTTCTTGTATACTTTTTGTACTATATATTATTATTATATATTATTATTCATATTTTGTGGTTGATTAGATATGATAGGATTGTTTTGAAAAGATTTTGATAAAGCCCAAACTTAATTAGGAGACCTTTAATTAGGGCGAGGTGGGTGCCTACAAGGAGTTCCTTGGAACCTTCCCACTTCGTAACCTAGCCCCCGAATCCAACTTTGATTCGAAAGACCATGCTTTTCAAAAATATGGGGTCAATGTTTTATTGAAAATAAAAATCTTTTTGTGGTTTCCTTGTTCCCTAAAAATAAGGTGGCGACTCCTAGTTTTTACAAACTCTTATCCTTTTTCAAAAACCCTATCTTGAGTGGATAATAGAGAAGGATAAACGTGGATAATAGAGAAGGATAATAGAGAAGGATAAATCGAGACGGATAAACATCATCCACAATCCACTCAAGATAAACACCCCTAAGAGTGAATGAGAGGCCTGCCGATCCAGGTTGGCTGGTTCACAGACGGTAATGGGATGGGGTCTTTTAATTGGGATGGGAATGAGATCCCCAATCCTGACTCGTCTCGGGTATGGGACTGGAATGAGATGTGATTTTCTTAAATGGGATGGGATTGGGAAAGGGGTGACTCGTCCCAAACCCGCCCCGTTGACATCCCTACATCTGTGTATTAGGAGCCGTTTGGCTAATGCCTTCACAAGGGCAAAATGGTCAATTCACTAATAATTACTTTAGTTGCTGTGGAAGGAATGTTTTTTGCTATGGCAATATCGCCACTCCAAAATTGGTAATTAGGTACAAATTGGGGATTGATAATCTTTAACGAATTTGTGGATTCCTTTTAAAATTGGCGATTATGTGTATTTAAATGACATATTTGTCAAAAAAAAAACAAAAGGGCAATTTCCATGAATAATCTTAAGTTTCCAAAATATTACGCCTACGAACACGATCCAAAACATATTACGGATATACACCTATTACTATTTTTTTGGATAAATTACCCTTAAAATTGAAGTTTGACCAATTTGTATAAAATCACCAATTTTATGTATAATCCCCAAAAATAAACAGAATCCCCAATCCCCAATTTATCTAATAATCACCAATATTGTTAAGAATCCCCAATCCACTTTATGTCACGTCAATATTTAATGCTAGTAATTCAATGTCTCCCGAATTTTTGAACAGGATCCCCAATTTTATGTATAATCCCAAAAAATAAACAGAATCCCCAATCCCCAATTTATCTAATAATCACTAATATTGTTAGGAATCCCCAATCCACTTTATATCACGTCAGCATTTAATGCGGGTCATTTAATGTCCCCCCGAATTTTTTGTACAGAATCCCCAATTTTATGTATAATCCCAAAAAATAAACAGAATCCCCAATCTCCAATTTATCTAATAATCACCAATATTGTTAAGAATCCCCAATCCACTTTATGTCACGTCAACATCATGCATGTCATTCATTCAGTTTGAGCTTTCCAAGAACATTAAATCAATCAAATCTTGTCTACTCTATTGAGTATTCTTAGTAATACTGGGGAATGGTGATTATTTGTAATTCTGGTGATCCTTTGTAATATTGGGGATTGGGGAATATAAACAAAATTGAGGATTGTGTTAATTATTGGTGACTCTTCAAATTTTTTTAATTCATCCATACAAAAATTTTGACTTTTTCAATGGTCAAATTGTAAATACCTATATGAGTGGAGGGTATTTATGTCATAAAAAAAATATTTGCGTAATTAGTTTTGGATCGGGTTCGTAGGCGTAATATTTTGGAAATTTAGGATTATTCATGGAAATTGCCAATTTTTTTTTTTTTTTTTCGTAATTGTTCAAATGTTGGCTCATTCATGTAATTGATTGAAACCCCAGCAATATTGAGGGAAAGTGCTCATAAAAGAAATATTTAAAACTTTTAGCTTTATAAAAGCTCATCTGAAGCTTTCTAAATTTGAGCAAACAATAGCTAAAACACAAATTCTGCCTTATCGACTACAAATTTTGACATAGAATATGATTTTATTAATATTTAAGGCATTTTACCAAAATATTGTCAAGGTTTCCAAAACTTTCCAAATAAATCCCACTTTTCAAGAATTACTATATTATTATTATTATTATTATTATTATTATTTACAAAAATGCCATTTGAAGTGAATAATCACTATTTTGAAGTACAATCCCCAATTTTGTTAATAATCACCAATTCCCTAAAATGCTTGCAATCTCTAATATTATACAACTTTTACCCTTCATTTAATGTTGATAGGACAACTTAAGGGATGATTTGATGTAAATAAAATAACTAGTATGGATGTCGCTATCAATTGGTGATTGTTAACAAAAATTGGTAATAATATACAATTTTTGTAATTGGTGATTACATAATAAATTGGTGATTGGTAATTCTATGTATTTTTTATGATTACATAAAAAAACTAGTGATTGGTCAGTACGTAATATTTTTGTGATTATGTATTATTTTTGTGATTGTATGAAAAATTAAAAAGTTGAATTCAAATTTTCTGACCGTTAGAAGGGTAGAAATGTCCAAATTTTTTGTACGGAGGTTTAGTTTATTAATTCTTTTCAAATGAGGTTTATTTTGAAAATAAATTACACCTTAGGAATATTTTAATAATTTGCCCTAATATTAAGCACCATATTTTCGTAGAACAACAAATTTAGGCTTGGTTGGTTGCCTCAATAGATTTGAAGGCAAAATTTCTACTCGAGTGTGAAATTTCGAAGATACTATTTCTTGAAGGAAAAAACAGATTTAATTACCTAGCCTTTTTTTAGTGTTCAGTTGACAATAATATAAAATATAAACAATTACACAGAACACAAGTTTTTACGAGGAAAACCCTAACAGGTAAAAAATCTTGGGAACACTAGAAATCACTATGAACGAAAACCAAGTACAATCAAAGTGATACTACTCACAAGATGACGCTTGAATCCAAAAGCCCAAGTAGAATCCCTTCTTGAACAAGCAACCAACGAATCCACGTTGCCTTCACAGTGTTTCCACGAACTAAATCCACAGCCCTAGCTCCATACACCGAAGTCCACAATGTCAACGGAAATCCACCGTCCAATTCGAATCTTGCTGATCCCTAAATCTTGCTGATCATGGATGTTTAGGGGAAGAAGATATCAAAGGTTGATGCTATAAGCTTTGTAGATGGTGTAGGGTAAGAATAGGCTAGGGTTCAAGGCAAGAAAGTTGCTGGAAACACTTAAAATAGTTGCTGGTTATTCTGGGACAACAACAATTTTCAGGCTTAGTTGTGACTATTTTAGGGTTTTGGGTGCTAGGGTTAAGGTTTAAAGGTTGGAGAAGGGTTTGGGTTATAACAGATGGGGTTTTAGGGCAGGCTGTTTTTGATAAGCTTCTACTTCTTTTTTTTTTTGCTTTAGTAAAAAAAAAAAAAAAAAAAAAAAAAAAAAAGACTGGTAGGAATTAAATTTGCAGGTGAATTGGACATAAAAAACCTTGGATCTCTAAATCTTACAGATTGAGGATGTTTAGGGGAAGAAGATATCAAAGGTTGATGGTTTAAGCTTTGTAGATGGTGCAGGGTAAGAATATGCTAGGGTTCAAGGCAAGAAAGTTGCTGGAAACACTGAAAATAGTTGCTAGTTATTCTGGGACAGCAACAATTTTCAGGCTTAGTTGTGACTATTATAGGGTTTTGGGTGCTAGGGTTAAGGTTTAAAGGTTGGAGAAGGGTTGGGGTTATAACAGATAGTGTTTTAGGGCAGGCTTGTTTGGATAAGCTTCTACTTCCTTTTTTTGCTTTAGTAAAAAAAAAAAAAATGGAAGTTTGGATAGGTTTTTTTATTGCAAAATTTTGGTAGTTACTTTTAAAAGTGATTCTTTAACTTAAGGAACTACCAAAATTTTGCACTTTCAGAGCTTTCATTTTGTCAAGCTTCCTTGACTTAAAAGTCATGCTTAAAACTTTCATTGTCTTTCTCAACTTTTAAAAGTAACTACCAAAATTTTGCACTCAAAACTTTCATTTCACTTTTAGAAGTAAAAACTAGAAAGTGGAAGCTTATCCAAATGGGGCCTTAGGAATCATTCCTAGAATTCTTAGGCCTCATATCCAAGGTCCTTTAGGCTTCACACCTAGTATTAGGATTGGATAACACAACCCTCAAGAGCTCAAAATTCTATAGTTCTTATTCATCATCCCTTAAAAGAGAGACTTACAGGCCTACATACAGGGCTTTAATAGCAATTAATTACTAACAATAACTACTAAAAAAAAAAAAAAAAAAACAAGAAAATAGTAACTAGGGCCAGTTGTCATACTAAGTGCACAAAATAAAGCCCATACATGACCTAACCCAATTGAAAACATTCTAGGCTAAAAGTAAAATTACAAAATTACCTTTGAGTACGTAAAACTAAACAAAAATAAACATAAACTAGCAGCATAAGACCTTAATCTATACATATCATAAAAGGGTGGATCTGCCCAATTTTGAATTGATTGCAATTGATTGCAATTTTTACTCTTTCCAGTGCCCAATTTTGCTCTTTCCAGAACAATTCCAACAAGTTTTGCTCTTTCCACCCCATGGCTCTATTAAACATGCCGTGTATAATAAGCATAGGAAAAAGGTAACTACGTGGCAACGTGCCGCGCTTGCTTGTTCTCTTTACTCAATCGATCCTTGCTTTTCTGATTTGGATAAATCAAATTCAATTTTGACCAATTCAATTGTAATTGACTAATTGCAATTGGAAGAAGCCTTGGAGTGGTGAAAACACTGATTTGCCCTTTTATATTTTGTAGGTGTTGTGTTGGGGAGTTTGTCTATATCGGTAATTAATTGTATTTGGTCAAAAATTGAAGACATTTTGTAAGTTCTGTGTTGGGGGAGTTTGTCCTTGTGAGTAATTGTATTTGGTCAAAATTGATTGTCTTCAATTTTGACCAATCCAAATTATAATTGCAATTGCAATTTCGAAAGTTCTGATCTATCCTCTTATTGTGCTGCTTGGATTTAAAAAAATTGTCCTATTTGGTAATTTCCACTCTAATTATAAATTTATAGGAATTAATTTTGACTGCAATTGCAACACTTCTCTTTTCGTTGGGTTCGCTCATATCAAAGACTCAACAAATATCCAATCCACCCATGCAAAAATTAGTCACTCATGTGCGAAGCACGTGTAGCTCAACCTAGTGGAAGGATAAAATTAAACTTGATTCTAATTAAACTCAATTGAGCAAGGTCCTGAGTAGGGCCTATCTTGAACTTGAACCAATGTCCGAGACCTTTTGAGATTTACATAACTTACCTATTTAGTTGCTCACAACTATTTAATATGTTAATGAATTTGAAAGACTTAGAGCTGCCAAAATATTAATTTATCCATGGGTTTAATCTCATAAACACAACACTTTCATTTACAAACTGATTGGATAAAATTGCATATATGACATGAATAATGTGGGTGCTAGATTTGGACTTGGTATCTGTTCACCCTAAAAATTTTCTGTGGTCTCTAGGTATGAGCACTTCGGCCTGGCAGTATATCACGCGAGCGTGCCAACTGCAATCAAGGCGGTTGCAGGTTCTGGGGTCTTTGGGTGCAAAGACGTGTGTGCCTTGAAGTGTGAAAATGTAATGAAAATGAAGGAATTCAAACAAAAATACAAATCACAAGAAACATACCATTGTTGGCCCCGTAAGCTCCTTTGATTAATACTTTTGCAAATGATGAAGATCCGAAATGAATCCGGATTGAGTACAAGTTGATCACGAAAATAAAAAGCTCCTAAGTTAAGAAAATAAATTGACTGAAAGCAAGTAAAAGTAAATAACAAAAACAGTAGAATATTTGATGTTGAGTTGTGTCTTTTGATTGTTTCCTTCTTTTGCTTTTATAGAATGGCGGCTTCGGTCGTTTGGATGACAAATGTCTCTCCACGTTCTAGCCCATTATCCACTTTTTCCCAGGCCATGTCTCCATTTTCCCACGTTTTGGTAGTTAGGATTTACTGGGTCTTCTTTAGATGTTGACACGTTGTCAAACCATGACCTTCCACTAAGCTGTCTTTTCTCCTTGAAGATAGGGAATGGTCGTATGGCCGATATTTATGGATGACCGAAACTCTGTTTGATCGTTTCTTCAGATAGCCGATTCTTAATAGGTCGATTTATATTATTTTTCCCTTGCGGCCGAATTTCATTCCTTTAGTTTTTAGCTTAAACTAAATCTAGGACGGCCCTCAATTCTTTTGGCCGATTTCTTCAGAGTAGCTGATGACCTACTTGGCCGATCTATATTTTATGGCTCAAGCTCATTCTCTTTAAATTCAATTATGAATTCTTCTTTTATAGCTCGGCCAAAACTTATGGCCGATTTTTGGTGTGTCAACATTTGCCCCCCACATCCTTTTGAATTTTAGTAAATTCATTAGGATGTTGCTATTAGCCGAAAAAAATCAGCCTAATCACGGGTGCTTGTAGACCTTCATTGGTTTCTTGGTGTGGCCACGTGTTCGTTTTCTATTCGTTGTCTTTAAAGCTACTTGTACCTGCATTGAGCTTTTGGCGGCGCTTGTTGCTGAAAGAGGTCTTTTCGAATTCTAACTCCTTATTAGCCTGTTTTCCAAGGGTTTTAATTATTCAAAAACCCTCATTTTCCATTCTTCTCTCTACTCTTTTGAGTTCCCGAAACCCTTTTTCTGGTAGGAGTTCTTCTCGTCGTTTGGTGTAGTTTCCCAACGTCATTCCTTCACTAGGCTATCTCTCCTTTACTTTTGTCCTTTGTCCGGCGATTCTGTCATTTTTTTTGTCCGGAACGAGCTTTTCTCCATGGCAGCCGATGACGAGGAGCAGCCGAGTCTTCTTGATCGTGTTAAGTTGCTCCGGGAGGGCAAGCGCGAGGTGATAGATTCTCAGGTATACTTTCCAGTTAATTCCTCTTTTACTTTAGGCCCTAGGGTTGTTGACTTATCTCAACTCCCCGATTTTCCTTATAGCTTCCCCAAACAAAACTCTGAGTTCTTCCTTTTTGAAAAACCTGACTTGTTTATTCCATTAAGGAAAAACTCCAAAGCCTGGCCGTCTTGTTCTGTTGGGTGGAGTAAATGGTTTGACCGTATTTCGGCCCAAAAAGAACAAGAATGGAAAAGAATGGGGATTTATAAAATTTTGCTCTTTTCTCGTTTTGATATTCCTCAAAATCGGCCTCTTTTGTTTGCTGCTCTGAGTTTTTGGTCGATTTCAACCAATTCTCTTCAAGTGAACGATGGAATGATGTCCCCCACCCTCTTGGGCCTTGCTGCTTTTTTCGGCCTTTGGCCGCATGGTGTTGAGGTAAATAGTAACACTCCATCAATTAAGCTCAATTATAGTCTCAATTTTTCAAGAAAGGAATTTGCTTATTCGGCCTTCCTCAAAAAATTCAGTAAAGAGACCAGTTTTGAAATTTCTGAGGCTGAATATGTGGCATTTTTTCTCTTCTGGATTTGTAAATTCCTTCTTTGTACCCCGTCACATCAGGCTTTGAAGTCTGAACTTAAGCTAGCTGTATACCTTAGCCGAGGGGTTAAAGTTGCTCTAGGTTCGATCGTCTTGGCTAGTCTTTATCGTGGTTTAGCCAATTTGATCATTTCCAATTTCAGCTCTTGGGGAGGCTCCCTCTGGATTTTCCAGATTTAGCTTCATGCCTACTTTCCAAGCGTAAGCCCGAATTTTCCAAATCGGTCTTCACTTCCTTGTCTTGGCCTAAAATTTTCTATTTTTGATTCGGCCGATCCAGCTTTTTTTTTTTAGCCATTGCTGTAAATATTTTTTCAATTACTCTGGTCGAGATCATTTCTATTTGTATGAAGACCATGATTCCATCCCTTCCTAGGTGGTAGAGGTTTTGAAATTTGAAGGCTCGTCCAAACAACTTGAGTACTGCTGGGGTAGTTTTCTCACGGCCCGTGACCTGCACTTTAAATTTATGATTGATAAAAAGTCGGCCAATAATAGGTGTGGGGTAGAGATTTATAACCCTCATTTCTTGGCCCGTCAATTCGGCCTTATCCAGTCTGTTCCTTTCCCCATAGTCTTTTCGGTTAATGAAAATTTTTGTGACCGAGTTATTATTTCTGAGGAGAGTGTCGTAGAGGAAGTTGAAACTGTTTATGAGTTTTTGAGACCCAAGAAAAGCATTCCCCCTTTTTAACTATGTGATTAATCTGTTCCCGAATTTGCTTCCTTTTGGGGACAATATGTCAGCCGCATTTGGTCGAACGATGAGTTTGCCCGATTTCTCCATACTAACCGTGGAGATGGCAGCTTGTCTGAGACCGAGACTAATGTTTCGAGTACTGATGATGTCACTTCTCTAAAGCATGCAGGGTCGAAGAAGCGCAAAGGTATTCCTTTAGACGGTATTGATGATTATGAGTCGGTCATGGCTTTTGAGAAATTTTATGGTGTGAAATGGGTTTACACGAGATTGGCCGAAATTCAGAACAGAGTTTATGAATTTGAATTAAATTTGAAAATGCAACGGCGTGAAGAATTTGTTAAAAAACAACTTTCAAAACACGGTTGCTTTGACAAAATTAACTTTCGGCAGTTTTACCAATCTTTTGACAATTGGTTAATGAGACATCGGCCACTCATTCCAATGACTAAATTTGGAATTGCCGATTTTATTTCTTATGATCGACCAATTTGGCCGTATAATATTACTTGTACCGGTATCTATGCCAGCGATGAGGAATTTCGGCCATATAAAGATCTTTTCCGCCCATCATCACCTATAAAAGAAAAGCCAGGTATGAGTTTTAATCTGAAAGTTTTGATTTCTCTGGCCAATTTTAACTATATTCTCATGATGTAGCTGAGGCTATTGATCCTCTTGACAAACCGCAAGAATAATTGCCAATTCCGGTCGATGATGATGAGGATTCAGAAGAGGAGGAAGAAAAAGAAGAAGAAGAAGTGAAAGAGAGAGAGAAAGAGAAGAAAAAGGGGAAGGCAAAAATTCAAACAGTTGGCAACAAAAAGAAAATTCGGCCGTCTACAAAGGATGCTCCTAACCCTAAAGTGAAGGGTAAAGGACCCAGTGGCCGAACAAGAAGTCAGCAAGCTGCTACTGCAGCTAGTACATTGCTTGCCTCTTTATCGGTCACAAAAAGTTCAGCTACTCCCTAAGGTTCTTCGTCAGTTGCCACTGGTTTGACCATGAAAGTTCCCCCAAAAGGCAAAGAGAAGGCGTCTTCCCAGCCTGATTTCCAGATTCCTTCTCTGTCAAAGTCTGGTACCCCTGCCTCAACTCAAACGAAAACCATCCCTCCTTTAGATGCTGCCGGCATATTGGTTAGGGCTCGAGCTCTTTTGGGAAAGCTGTCTGGTAATTATTTTTAGAACGATTTGTTTCATTCTGAATTCGCTTCTTGGAAATAAGATATATGGTTCTTTTCGGTCATTTATAGGTGGTTCGACTTTTCAATCAGTCATTCCTAAATCGGCTGATTTCGGCAAAAGCCGTGAATTTTTGAGGTCAATCGTCACTCAATCTCTGTCCGACGTCCTTCCTAAAAAGGCGTAGATTAAGGAGGCCGTGGATACCCTCTTGGTTGATCCTGAAATCACTCCCGGGGTCTCTGCTTGCCTTTAGAACCTTAAGGCTGAGATTGATTCACTTTTCCTCGAATTCGAGGTTGCTCAGAATGAATCAAATATTGGTCCAAAGTTTTTGGAGGAATTAAATCAAACGAAGACTAACCTGGAGGCCGAGATGGCTGAGGCTGAGGCATTGCAGACGATTTTGGTCGAAGGAGAAGAGGAGATCGTTGAGCTTGAGCGTCAGTTAGTTGATCTTCAAAGACAAGTAAAAATGACTCGAGCGTCGATTGAAGAGATGAAAGAGTTAAAGAGGCAAACTGAAACTCAAATTTAGAAATCGACCGCTGCAACACTGGAATTGTCTAATCGGTATGAGAATCAGGGGCTGCAGGTTGAGGCCATGAAGTTCAAGCAGCAGCGAGCTGAGGTTAAAAGGGTTGAGAACGAGGCAAGCTGGAAACTTTTAAAACAGTCCTTGCAACCGATCCCTCAAATGGTGGTTGATCCTGCAGAGGCTCGCACTGATAGTGTGGTAACAGCTACCGAATTATCATCAGTTGCAACTGGCCTGCTTGTCAATTTGTGGTGTGCTCAATTAACTCCCAAGTGTAGGAACTCAAGATCGCCAAGCATAATAAAACTATGGGAATCCACA
>JAESVK010000762.1:6638-36643 GCA_017140935.1 Hamamelis virginiana
AGTGTGTCAGTGTCAACGTCTGATCTTAAGCAGACCAGAAGAATCTGCCTAGAGTGGAGGTTATGTCAATGGCAATGAGTATATAGATTGATAGATGCATTAGACTTTGGTTGAACATAAAAGACAATAAGTGAATTTATTAGTTCATCGTGTAGTTGCCAGGAAACTTAATTATAAGTTGGAAACCTGTTTCCCCTGAAACTCATTTCCAAAGTTGGGATGAAAATTTTGAAATATTTGATTAGAAACATTTTGGAATCATTGAGAAGAATTTTAGGAAACTTTTTGGATCATCTAGGAAACTAAAACATGTTTGTCATAAGTCTCTTATTTTTTCTATGCTTCACAGGCCTTTTCTTCCACAACGATCAATAAACATTTCTTAAGTTTTTTTTTTTTTTTAAAATATTTCCTGAAGTTTATATTTCAGTTTCCCATACAACTTTTCCAAAGCTGAAATTCATTTTATCAAAATCTCTTATTAACTTTTCCTCTAAAAACCTTATTCAATCCAAATCATTTTTCCGCTTTATGTTTCCTATATATTTTTTAACCACTCTTCCTGCTTTTGCTCCCCATTCTGGTAACTATCGTTGATAGCCATACTTCAACTAAATGAAACAAATCAAGAGAAATAATTTAAAATGATTTAAACTTTACCTCTGTCAATCCAACCATACTGATTTCAGGATGAGTAAAACAAGCTGCTGGGATGCTCAAATGGTTTAGCACATGATCTTTTCCAGTAACTTGTTCAACAACTATGTGATAGATCCATGCACAAAAAGAAACAGATGTAAATAAAAGCTCTAAATTTAAATTAGCAAACCGTGAATTATTTAACACTTACCTGAAATTCCTTGTGCACTTGCTGCATGAGCAAGCATCATTTTGCCATTTGCATCACCGATGCAATATAAGTGAGGAACCTAATAATCGAAGTTCAGTGTTAGCAACAAGTCACTACAACCAAATAAGGGAATGTGCTCGCAAGGAAATTCAGAACAAACCAGATTGCCATCTGCATCAATCACTTGCATGCGCTCATCAACAGGAACAAAACCACGTTGTGTTACTACATTGATCTGCAGAAAAACCAATATGCTATTTGGAAAGAAAAAGAAAAAAAAAAGGAAGAAAGAACATTTCTATAAAATCTCAAATACATAAATATTCTAGAAGGCATACATTCTCCAAGCCTAGACCGCTTGTGAATGGAGCCCTTCCAGTTGCAATTAATGCAGCGTCAACCTATATATAAAAAAGAAAAAAGTTTGTTACAAATGCCATGACATGACTAACAATTATAGGAATAGGAAGAATAAAGAACAGGACATGATCTCAAAATGCAGTTTTGAGAAGGCCTTTACTGTGAGGACTAGTGATCACTGAGGACATGGATATAGATTTAAAAAGCTATATTTGATTGCAGTAGGAAGGCAAAAACATCATGCACAAAAGTTTCGGGCAAACTCTGCTACTCGGGTCAATTTGTGCCAAGTACAGATTTGTTTTTTTTTTTGGGTGGTCTTTTCTGGTCTCGACTTCTAGTAAATGGGCAAGGGGTATGAAATAGTTTTTGGTTGCAATAAATCAGTTAAATTAGTAAACAAACACACACACGTATCAAATAGAAGTTAGGATGAAAATTTTGAACAGGGTTGCAGTATATAGAGGAAATATAATGTCATAGATGGACTGCAACATGACTATATCCTTTTTTCTGTTTTGGCCTTTTGGTACTGACATAGATAGTATATCATTATTTCCAGATAAACAGATCGAGTGTACCAAACAATAGACCCTACCCTACTATGACCCTCAAAGAATATGCCTTTGCCACAATAACCAACATGAGAATGTATCAATTATCAATATTAAGCTGCACAGCTAGCCAAGTGGAACATTTGCAATTACAGAAAGGTAGAACTACTGGCACTCAAATACAAAAATTTTTACAATAATGTGCTGCTTCAGAATTGTGCTGTGTGTGTCAGCTTGAACTTCAAAACTTGATAAAAGGTGAAAAATGTTACCTACAAGCCCAAACCCTTCAAGTGATGCTCGCTCTGTAGTTCACGCATCCGACCACTTACAGCAAGAAGGGCTTTAGAAGGAACACAGCCTCTATTTACGCATGTTCCACCCACCACATCTCCCTCGATGATGGCAGTTTTCAGACCCTGCAATTATTGCGTTCAAAACTGTTTCACCTCTTATGCAAATCAAATATCAAGGAAGAACAATCAAATATGACCTTATCATTTTCACCCCACTCGGTAAGAGCCATATGCTAATTTAAACATTACCACATGTAAGCAACAGAAAAGTTCTGTAGGGGTTACCATCAAAATGTCTGCCAATCAAGAAACTAGAAAATGAACTCTTTGGAAAAATTAAATTGGCATGGTTAGATAACAATAGCAGACTGCAAATGTATCATATTCCCCATAGCAGACTAAAAATTTTAATTTTATTTTAATTTAATCAGGAGAATCATCTAAGGATTTCTGCTGCCTCGTCTTCCCTGTTATCCATTCCTGTTTCTCCAACAGTTAATGCAGCAGTATCGGGATCCTCAAAATTTACATACAGGTAATTTTAGAGTAGAAACTCTATAAATTTACATACAGGTAATTTGAACTTTTCCCTGTTATATTAACATTACTGATAACACTAGAAACTCAGAAAGCAAACCAGCAAAAGGAAAAATAAAAAGAAAAATCCAAGCACAAAACAAAAAGCCACAAATCAAATGATTCAAGAGACAAGAATCAAATTAGAAGGGGAAAAAAGAAACAAAACAAACCCTAACTTACCGAGTTTCCAAATCGTAGCCAAGCAAGCTTTCATGTAGGGTTAAAGCCCAAGCAAGAGAAAAAGAGCATCTAAGCAAGCGACAGGAAATGGGAGAGAGTGGCAATGAGGGGCAGAGTATATATTACCAAACAACTAAGCCATTTAAGCCAAAAACCTCAAACAAGCAACCCAGATTGACACTCAAATCCTCACAAATGACAAGAATCAAATTTAGAACAAAAAAAATGAAAAAAAAAACCCTAACTTACAAGGTTACGAAATTGCAGCCAACGATAGAGGCAGTGGATTGATGGCGGACTGGTGCGGCAGTGGAGTACCAGTGGCTAGACCACCCAAGCAAGAGAGAGAGAGAGAGTTTGAGCGAGCGAGGTTCTTGGGATTTTAGGCCATGTCCGTCGGGATGAGGTGAAAGAGAGATAATGGGCTAGGGTTTCGATCGCGAAGTGCAGAGGAATGGAGCCGTGCTGCTAGCTTGGGTTTCGAGAGGTTTTTGGAGGGAAACCAAAACGCACGACTGGAGAGGGTAGGGAATGGTGATGATTGGCCGCTGAGTGTGGAAATACCGAAATATATAGTGGGGAGTTAAACGGTGTTGTTTAACTTCAATCCAAAAAAAAAAAAAAAACATAAGATAAGATAAGATAAGTATATAATCTAACGGTTGGTTTCTCAAAATATTCGACCTACGAGGGTATTTGAAAACGAGTTGTAAACATAGGTGTCAAAATAGGGTGTAAAGGGAACCTGTCCCAATAGTCTATTTTATATATATATATAAAAGAACGAGTTTGATTCGACGAAAAAGCATAAATACTCGACCTACACAATGTGTTTTTAAAAAAAAAAACCAGGCAAATTACGAAAAAACAACGCCTCGCAAATCACTCCAAAGCATTCCGCTCCTTACCTACGAAGGAGAGGATAGTCAAAATAGAAGGACAACTAAAAATGTCAAAGTTATTTTCTTATACTGCAGCTGAGTTGATGGAGAAAATAGGAGAGGTATGTAATAGATAAATCTTTAATATTATATTTAAAAATATTCATAACCATTTTCTACTTAATTAACTTGACAGCATTGTAATTCAAAATACTGAAATAATTTAATAATTTAATATTGTAATTTTTATTTAATAGAAATTAGCTTCTGGAGTATTACTTGTAAAGTTAATTTGCCGAGTGAAGTAAAAAAAAGTTTCAACATATTTAATTTATATTTAATTTATGACTATATATATTTAGCGAAATGATTTAGAGTGTTTTCCGAAGCATTGGTTTTTTCGTCATTTTGTCGGCTTTTTTAAGAAATGCATTATGTAGGTCGAGTATTTCTGCTTTTTCCTCAAATCAAACTCATCCTTCATTTTTTACCATTCTGCCCTTGGATATTTATCTGTGGACCACTAAGAGATTGGAGTCGACGATGGTATTTTGGTCAATTAACCGATTTTTTTGAATTGCATTTATATCTCTCTTTATCTCTTTCTGTACGCTTCTTCTTCTTCTTCTTGTGCAGTTTGTTTTTAAGTTTTTATTTTTTCTTTTCAGTGTCGTAAATGGCATACTTATATAACTCCACAGATTCTGTATTTTGAATGTCAAAACCAAGGATCAAGATCTTCTAACTCATCTCTTGAAAAATCTTGCGAGTCTTGCGGGTACATTAAATGGTTCAGACTTATCTGAATCACTTTAGGGATCTTCAAATCTTCTGAGTGCTGGAACAAATGCTGCAAATCAAGAAAAGGTGCCAAATCAAGCAATCAATGTTGATCCATAAATTATCGTATTTCCATAGTGTGAAAAATTTGAAATTTACTAATTTTAATTCCCAACAAACAACGCTGCCTAGTCTATCAACATCACAACTGAAAATCTCGCAAGAGACAATATTACTAAAAAAATAAAGATATTAATAAATAAATAATTAAATGAAGAAGAACTAATAATTATAATATTATAACTATTATTTCTATCCATCATTGCTAAAGATAAAAGAACGTATGATTAGAAAAACATAAAGAAGATATTAAAATCTAAAATGATAAACACACAATATTAAATTAATATAAATAATAGTAAACACTAAAACAAATAAAATGCACAATTAAGGGATGTTTTCATAGAAGAATTTTATATATTGAAATGATATCATCATAAACACAAACAAGACAAAGAAAGATAAACAAATTAACATTATTCTCAATGTCGACCTTCAGCGCATATTATAGACTGAAAATTGTCGATTTGGAGTAAACACACAATATGGAATGAAAAATAAAGATATTTTTGCTTTTTCCTCGATTCAAACACCTGATCTGAGCTCAACCTCTCCGGTGATGCAGTCTCAATAAAAAGAAATATAAGCTAAAACAGAACAACTGCATATGAATCAAAATAATAAAAACACAGACCTGCAACAATCAAGAAACGAAGAAGAAAAAATATCAATTAGGGTTAGAGTTAAGATTTTCAAATAGCAAGCAGAAAACAAAAGCCTGAACTCCCAAAGCTCTGTAAAAATCAGCATACGTTAGAGTTCAGAGTTAAGTTTTACAAAGAGCAAACAGAATATTCATAGAGCAAAAAATAAAAAAATTAGGTAAGACGTGGAGCTTCACTGCACATTATGGACTCAAATTGTCAACCAGCTTCACCGCACATTATGGACTGCAAAATGTCGACATGCGATGAAGCTCAAAAAATGAAACAAAAATAAAACCTAAAATAGAGAGAATTGAACAAACCATATCATATCAGTCACTCAACTCTTTCTACCAGCTAATTTACAAAGAATCAGCTCAAACATGCCAGGGGATCCAAGTACTGACAAGGATTCCGATGCAGAAAACCCTAGAATCACGCCAAGAGAAATGCATAAAAGCCACAAAAGCTGCAAAAATCAAATTAGGTAAGACGTGGAGCTTCACCGCACATTATGGACTGAAAATTGTCGTCGTGGAGCTTCACCGCACATTCTAGGCTGAAAAATGTCCATGTCAAGCTTCACCGCACATTATAGACTGTAAATTGTTGCGGTAAAGCTCAAAAAATGAAACAAAAACAAAACCTAAATGTCAACCAGCCAACCTGAATCGGGAGGCCCTCTCATTCACTTTTGGGGGGAAGTTGTCTTGAGTGGATTGTGGATGATGTTTATCCGTCTCGATTTATCCTTCTCTATTATCCTTCTCTATTATCCACTCAAGATAGGGTTTTTGAAAAAGGATAAGAGTTTGCAAAAAACTTCTCCACCTTATTTTTAGGGAACAGGTTACGAAGTGGGAAGGTTCCAAGGAACTCCTTGTAGGCACCCACCTCGCCATAATTAAAGGTCTCCTAATTAGATTTGGGCTTTATCAAAATCTTTTCAAAACAATCCTAGCATATCTAATCAATCACAAAATATGAATAATAATATATAATAATAATAATATACAGTACAAAAGTATACACAATCCTAAGGGTCTTAGGAGACTAGAAGTCAACCTAAGATTGGACTTGCGTCTTATTGACTGCCTACGTACCTTATCAATTGCTTGACAAAGATCAAAGTCCACGTAGTTCGATTACATAGGACTCTTCTATTGTAACAAACCACATAATCGTAGATATTCTATCTTATCTTGGACTCTAGCTTCGAGAGTTTGAGTTGGATCAAAACACTTGTTATGAGAGATGGAATTTCATTGCATTTTGAATTCTTTCAAAATCACTTTTTAGAATTATTCTCGAAGTAGAATCCTAGGTAAAATAGAACTCTATTCTTATTGTAATTCTTACAACAAAGAAGAGTCCTAAGTGGGATCAAGTGACCCCCCTAATCCTAGGGTTTCTAGCTAATCCTAGGTTAGTCTAAATACCTAAAACACTATGATATGCATGCTGGAATTTCTGGAAAAATAAATAAAAATGCATAAAAGATTATAAACAATGCATGAAAATGGCCTAAATGCAATCTAAGTTAGCTATGTGAACTTAGGCATGTTTTCATGTTGATTTTGGCCTAAAAAGTGAGTTTTAATACACTTAGGTCACTTTAAATCCATGGACAGATTTAAAAGTAACCAAAAAGTATACTTAAAACCCTAAAATAATGAATAAAAAGTGATGAAAATATGTACTAAATGCAACCTAATATGCATACTAAACTACCATCAAAACTTGACATTTAATCACAAGGGAAGGGACTTACCTTTGCATGCTCCCTCGAACACATTTTATATATCAATCAAACATCCCAATTGGTAAAAAATTAAACCATAATAAGAATCAATACTAATATTTAACTTAAACAGGCTAACAACCTAAGGCTTAAACATGCATTCTTATACACTAAATATCCTATTATGCATAAAAGAGATTCTAAATATTTAATCCTAAATACTCAAACCTAATATGGTATGATAATATAAGAATGGAAGAAGAGAAATATACATATAAAAATAAGCTAGTCTATTATGCATACTAAAGAAATATGAAACTTATACTATGCATGCTAAACTATATCCTATGCATACTAATAATAAACTAAACCCTAAGCATACTAAGAAAATAAAAACCTAACCTAACATGATTATAGAAGAAAAATAAAGAGAACAAGAACATAAAAGAAAACTACTAACCTCTGCCTTCAAGCCTTCAAGCTCCAAGCCTTCTCCTCAAGCTCCAAGCGTTCTCTTCAAGCTCCAAGGACTCCAAGGAACTCAAAGACTTTAAACCTAAGCTAGAGTGCTATGGGGGAAGCTTGTGCAATTGCTCAAGCCTCTTCTCTCCAAGCTAGCGCTCTAAAGCTTATTCTGTGCGTTGAAACTGATTCTAGGGCCCTCTATTTATAGGGAGGCCTGAGTTTGATCAATGGCTGAGTTTAAATCTCCTAGGAATGATCCAAGGGCTCAAAACCAGTCTTCCAAGGTGTTCATACTCATCCAAAAGTCCCCATGGCCGAACTAGACACATGGCAAGGCTTGGAAGAGTCCCGGGCAGAGAAAATACTCAAAACTGGCATTTATTGGCTGAGGGGATCGACAACCATCCACCCTATGCCGGTTGGCCATCCCTAGGTGGACGGCCATCGATCCTCCATGCTATTTTTGGCATGTGTGGACCTACCTCAGCCCGTTTCGTCCCGGTTTCGGCTTTTTTAGGCTTTTCGGGCCCGTTTTAAGTCCAAATTTGACGATTCAAGCGCCGAAACGATCGTGATTAGATCCATGTTTTAAGAAGTGTTTGAAGTGAAAATGCATTGACCGAGGTCAAAGGTTTAGGAAAAATTCGACAAATTAGCTGTTTAGGGCCTGCCGGGCCCAAATTAGGGTTTTGAAATTTGCTAACCGATTGCTTTCGAAATCATTTCTTCTTCTTGAAACAAGTTTTAAAATGTTTTAGGAAAGTTTTTTGAAGCCTTTGAAGGCTTTGGTTTGATAAAAATATCGAATCCCGGTCGCTTCCGGTTGAAACCCTAATCTGGGCTTTGAAAGGGGCCTTTCGAGCTTCAAAAGTCAATCATGAGCCAGAAGGCTCAACTGACCTTGCCACTGATCAACTTAGCTACCAAACACACTTTACATATCTATGCCAAAGCCTCGAGACCATTTGAGACAAGATTGACAGTCATTCAGGGCTTTTGTGATTCAAAGGACCAAACTGCCCTTCAGTCACAAATACCTTTTTTTCTATCAAGCCTGGCTCGGAATGCCATGAAATTTTGCAGAGACGTTCCTAGACTCTCTAAAAACCTAATGCAAAAAGAACCGACTCAATCTGACCTAGAAACACACATGTGATAATGGCCTCTACCTAATTACCCACAAAGGGTAAAACTGGGAACTTAGGGTTTTGATACCCTATTTCACCTCAAATCAAAGGCAACCATTCATGACCATACTCATGGTCAAAAATGGATGTCTACAGAAGCCCCTCGTTGATGTTCATGGCTTCGCCAATGAATATCAACGAAAACAATGACATCCCATTTTTGACACAACAAAATAGGGATAATCAAACCAATTATCAAAATTATTTTGAAAGCTTCGCTTCAAATTTTCTCTTCCTGGAAGTCTCACTTCTAGTTATCTCAAGGATTTTCAATCCTTTTGGAAATTTCATTTCCAATTATCATAAAATTTTGAGAGTCTTCGACTCATTACTAGAAATTTCATTTCTAGTCAACTTAAGGATTTTCAATCCTTTTGGAAATTGCATTTCCAATTATCATAAAAAATTTGAGAGTTTTCAACTCATTATTAGAAATTTCATTTCTAGTCAACTTAAGGATTTTCAATCCTTTTGGAAATTGCATTTCCAATTATCATAAAAATTTGAGAGTTTTCAACTCATTACTAGAGATTTCATTTCTAGTCAACTTAAGGATTTTCAATCCTTTTGGAAATTGCATTTCCAATTATCAAGATCAATTTGGGAGTCTTCGACTCATTACTAAAAATTTCATTTCTAATCAACTTAAGGATTTTCAATCCTTTTGGAAATTGTATTTCCAATTATCAATATCAATTTGGGAGTCTTCGACTCATTACTAGAAATTTCATTTCTAATCAACTTAAGGATTTTCAATCCTTTTGGAAATTGCATTTCCAATCATCATAATATCACACCTTAACATTATTCACATACATTTCATGTATATTTCATCAATACTTCATGGTTTCAAGGTTTTGGGCCTCGAAAATGGGCTTTCCTCATTAGCCACCCTCCATGGGCTTACTCACCTTTACAATCCCCTTCATGGGTCTCATAATCTCACCATATCAAATGTATTCATAATCATTTCATGATTACAAAATTATTTACACGATCTTTTCACTCATTCAATTCTAAATCTCATGGTTTTCAACCAAAAATTCATCATTTCATGTGAACTTTCCTATTCACAATTGCTCAATTCTCATCTTGGTATGCACCAAATCCTCTTTATTTCTCATCAACTCATCAAATATCATTCAATCTCAATCAAATGCACTTTCCTAAATCAAAAATGAAAGAAAATGAGTCAAAATTGGTCAAAATAGGCCAAAAAAGTCAAAATTGGGCCTAATGGGCTTCAAAAACCCACAAAAAGTCAAAATTGGCTTCAAGAATGGATGACCATCCAACCAAGGATGGCCAACCGTCCAAGGTGGACGGCCAGCCGTCCCTTGGTGGACGGCCACCCGAGCCCTCCTCTTCTTTTAAGTCATCTTGACTTCTCATTTTCATCTTACTTCATTTCCTATCCAATTTAGCACCTTCTCTCTCTAGGGTTTTCCAATTTCTCTCAAAATTCATTCCTTTTGATTTCATATCATCCAAATCAAACTCCAAACACCTCTAGTGTTGTTAATTACTTCAATTTGTGAATCAAAATCCTAGGATTTCATCCTTGATTTCAATTTGGGGATCCAAAACCCAAATACACATATACCCATTTTCTCAAATTCATCTTCTACCTATACTCATGGCAAATAGGTATGAATCAAAGTATCCATATATGAAGATGAAGAGCTATAAGGCACCATCTCATGATCCCAACAACTCAAGCTTGCTATTGGAGCCTAATGCTCATCTCTCCCATATCCATACTCTTCAAGAAGTAAGCTTGCTTTCCATGCTCTTTCATTGAATCATTGATGTCTAGATGCTCTGATATTGATCTTTGGATATTGTTTGTGAAAGGTTCTGTGAAAAGCCACAGACATGGATTCGCAGCGGAAAGGTAAAACAAAAACTTTTTCTATTTTATAAAAACAATCCATGTACACAAAACCTCCAAGAACGATTCAAGCATCAAATCATATATATAAACAAACACAAAATATCAAAGCAATTAAAAACTCACTTTATTGTGTTCTTCGGTGTAGGAATCCTTCGAGTTTCAAACGGATGAAACCTCCAAAGCGTATCCACACGAGAGCAAAACTCCGAGAGCCTTCCCAGTCTTCCACAACCCTTTGTGGCAAGCTAGAATGGAGAGGGAGAGGAGAGAGAATTCGGCCCTAGGGTTTCCTGTGACCTAGAGTGTGTTTAACACTCATATTTATAGACTTTCTCCTCTTTGGGGGGTGTTTGGTTACTAGTGCTAGCATGACCAATCATCCTCGAATAGAGTAATCCTATTCTCGGTTAGTATTGAATTTTAATCAATTAACTCTTAATTAATTAAAATCAAACAAACTCCATGATAGGATTCCCCTCCCACAAGCTTAAGGAACTCACTTACTCTCTATTGTGTGTGACCCTTTGGGTTCACCCTAACCTAGCAGTGATAGGGACATCTCTATGTCTCCCAAAAATAGAAACTTTCTATTTTAAGGTTCAATTGGAACGATTCCAATTTTGCCCTCATTGATAACACTTTATCAATAGGCTTTCACTGGTCATGAGTGACATCTAGCAACATATCATGACATACCCTAGGTTTAGGTGAATAGCAGAACTATGTGAACCCTTCATGTTATTTAATCCTTCATCCCCTAATGTCACAGTTAAGATAATAGGTATGGTTTTAGTCAAACCCTATCTCAACCACTTGATATCTGTCCCACAAAATATAATCTCAATAAGGTAATCGCAGTGAAACTCTTTTCACTGTTTACCTGTCACTCTGGCCAGAGGTTCCCTTTGAGAATTATCTTTGTGAACTTATCCTGACATTCTCTCTCATATAACTGAGAGTGATGATCCCTTATTGCACACTCATCCATCTTCATGCATAACTCATTAGAGCCAATAAGCACCGATTACAACCTTATGGATAAGGCTGTACGAGATACTATCAAACTCTAGCAACCTATGCACAAGACAGCTATGGTGTCTCAGGTCTAAGGACTACCAAATAAATGGACATAACACTAGAATATTCCTTTGACAGAACTACCATAGGAATACTCTTTGCAGATCATGTTCAGTGTACATATTCTCTAATATGCACCCACAGATTAACCTAAGTGTCACTACACTGATAGGAAAGACTACCTATCATCCATATGAGTTGGTTTAAATCTGTGCTACTCTTCATACGGTTAATTAAATATCCACTTTAATAAACCTTTGAGTAGGAACTCTTTTAGAATAGATGTATATGAGAAATATCAGTCTCTCTATCTCAACTCCTTGAGATGCATATTTCTCTTATCATTTATTCATGGACCTTATCATATATGTTAGAACATATTAGATAAGTTATACCTTTCATATATTGATAATATGAAACTTAATATACCCTTTAGGATTGGTTTTAGGGCATACTTCTAACAGTTTGATGACTTGTGTTCATGAAATTTGTATTTGGCAAAGCTTGGGAGCCCCATTTTACTAGCTTCACAAGCTTGAAATGTTGCCCACCAAGTGTTTGATAAAATTCCCAAGAGACTAGAATTTGATTTTTTTTTATTTAAATTTCTCATGCCATGATTCAAATATGTTTCAAACATCATTTGGATACCTCCAAAAGCTTCATGACAAGTTTTCACAATCTTTTTCAAAAATGTGCATACTAGGTGTTTGATAAAATGCCTTAAGGGGGCAATTTTCAATTTTTCAAATCAATTCATCAAATCATGTTTTTTCAAATGTTTTCAAAATAATCATATCATGATAAGTTTTCAAAACACTTTAAGTAATGCACATATCAAAAATTTGTATGAATTAAGACTTAGCTTATTTTTTCAAAATATTATTGCATAAAGTGTCATTTTCATGATTTTTATTTCAAAACTTTTGCTAAGTTTTTATTTCATGATTTTCAAAATTCTATTCTCTTAGTATTTTTATTTCCAATTCAATTTTCATGAAAAGAAGTCATATGACATTTTAAATGAATTATGCTAATTCTTGATGTAAAATTGAAAATACCAAGATTAACTACATTAATCATGGTATATACTTTTTTGAATAACTCACAATTGACAAACCATTTGAGAAATAAAATTTGAATATTTTTTTTTGAAAATGTGTCATTTTGTGAGTTAATTTTGTATTCTTGAACCAAAGAATTAGCATAACTTATCTTTATACCTCTAATCCATTAATCTTTATCTTTACAGCCAGAGTTCGACATCAGGACTCGGTCATCCCTTCAGGGCATTATTGGATGGTGGGCTAGGATGGATACCCTCCAACCATATGTCAAAGCTACTATCAGAAGGCTTGGTTTTGGAGACTTTATCGACTCACTGTGGGTTGACACTATGGATAGACAGGCCCTCATGGCCTTATCTGAACTTTGGTGGGACACCACCAACACATTCCACTTCGAGTTTGGGGAGATGACTATGACTCCCCTTGATTTTACCATGATCACGGGGCTTTCCATTGGGGTCGCCCTTTGGATTTTTATGAAAGTGCAAGCAAGAACTCAACTTACTTGGATACCTTTCTTAGGGTAGGCGATATTGAGATCGTGAAGAAATCAGTTCATCGAAATACCCTCTTTAACACTTTTAGCAACATACCTGAAGGAGGAGATCCTGACCACATCGTGCGGGCTTTCCTTTTGTACTTGTTTTCCTGCACTCTTTTTGCAGGCACTGCTGATTTGGCCTATTTAGGCCTTCTTGCCAGTTTGGAGGATATTGATATCATTCTTCAGTATGACTAGGGTGGCGCTGCCTTGGCCACCATGTACAGGACCATGTGCTGTCGGTCTCGAGGGGTATGCACTGACTTTGGAGGCATGGGATTTGTTTGGGAGGTATACTCACTTATTTTAAGAAAATATCATAAACTTCCTTCTACTTATCTTCTAACAATGCACGTATTCTACAGGTATGGGCTCATGAGTATCTCAACTTGAATAACCTTATATTGATTGCTAATGACTTTTCCTGGCCAACCCTCGCTAGATATGCCCCAGATAGGCGGGTGAATGCCATTGCCTATAGGCATGATTATGCTTACAGTCGTGCCTTTCTTGCAGGGTTGCGCTCTAATAAGGTAACAATCTTCATTCCTGCTTACCTTTCTCAATGCTCAAACTTTCTCTAATATACCTTGTCCTCAGATTAGGTGGAACCCTTGGCGCCATTGGAGGGGTACCATGCATACTCGACTTAATTCTGTGATTGAGATGTCACATAAGAAAATCTTGTTCGAGGGGCCCTTTAGCAGGTACTGGTACCTTGGGGAAAGAGTGCGTGCCCAGCTTCGTGGGTCTTATTCAGTTGCCCGTGTGCCTCATGCACCTCCTTCTTCTATGAAACATGCTGATAAATTGACAGACCATGCTTTAGCAGACGCCATGGCTGGTGTATTTGCGGATGCTTTCCATCGTCTGCATGAGGATTATCGTACATTCTGTCAGCGCTATCTGATGCGTTCACTTGTATAAGGATTTCCACCTGCTGAGGTATCAAACTTTCTCTTGACAGCCTTGCCTCTTTTCTATACATTATTCTTCATATCTCTTTATTTGGCAGGGTCGTCGAACCCGAGGACATGCCTCCTATCCTACAGCTACTGCGGCTCCTAGTGAGGGCGAGTCTTCATCCTCTACTCCTTCTTTGCCACCTGTCCCTTAGCAGGTGCAAGTCATTGAGGATGGTAGCTTTGTTCAACGACCAATCACTCGAGTGCTTTATAATGAATATCCACACATTGATCCTTCTTACACTTCGGTAATCATCATACTTTCACCTTTTGTCATATGCGGCTTTCTCTTTCTTAACATTTTGAATCTTTCGACCTTTCAGGTGCCTGTATCATACACTGAGGAGTGGTTGGCATATAGTGCATCATTGACTAGGGAACTTCAAAGCATGAATCTTGATGCACATAATGCGAACATAGCTGCACAGGTAATTCTCTCTCTACTCTTTCAAGCACTAGTGATCTCATTTTTCACCAATCTTACCTAATCTTTGGGTTTGCAGGCTTCAAGCCATCCTTCACAAGAGCACCATGGATCAAGAGGGGATCACGAGGCATCGGGTTCACGGAGAACGAGGAAATCATCCCGGCGGAGATGATTTTGTATCATTAGGCCTATAAGAGGCCTGCTTAGGGTTTTCTATGTAACTTTTCTCTATGTCTGCACTAAAAACCCTAATTGGCATGTAATTATATCCTAATGAGAATAAAAATATGTTTCAATTGCTTTTTTGGTTCAATTTTAACCCGAAAATAGGTCAAAAATGACGAAAATTGAGCGAAAAGTCAAACCGGGCGTCAAAAAGTCTTGAAAAAGTCAAAATTAGGCAAAATTTGAGATCAAGGATGGATGACCATCCCTCCATGGACGGTTGGCCGTCCCTAGGGGACGGTTGGCTATCCTTTGGGGGATGGTCATCGACCCTGGTTCCCATTTTTTGATTATTTTGACGTTCTGAGAGTTCTATTTCGCCTCTAACTCAATTTCTTTGCCAAAAAGCTATAAAAACACACCTCTAGGCTCACTTTCATCACACTAAACACAATGGAAGCTCTCAAGTTGATCATCAACCTGTTCGTAGCAAGAATGAGGGCAGAAGACAAGAAGGTGTTTGCACGATTCGGCCTGACTTCGTGGTTCTTTCTCTGTCATGTGAAGCTTGAAGACAAACTTCTCAACTCTGTGATCCACTTCTGGGACTCTGATCTTTCATGTGTTTCACTTCAACTGTGAACACGTATGTCCTTTATTTGAAGAGTTTTGTGCCTTGATGAATGTCTCTGTTAATGGTCCCTTCATTTTTCCTACCATCCGTCGAGGTTACTTCCAAACCTTTTCTTCTCTCTTTGACCTCTCGCTTATGGAAGCTTCTTCATATATCCATGAAAACTCCATTGATATTCTCAAACTAGCCTCATTTTTCTTGAGGGAAGGGGGAAAACCACTAGCTCTTCATAGGCCTACCCAGTACGCACTCGCCTTATGCATAGTAGGTTGTTTCCTTGTTTCAAACGGAACCATTTTCATACCCATTGAAACATGTGAACTCATTCTGCCATTGTCGATGTAACGCCCCAACCTAACATCCATACTGACCCTTCCGGATAGGTCGACATGTGTCAAGATAGAGGTACAACCTGTCCTGCTCATTGGTATTTCCGCATGAGATATAAGAAATGAATATAAATATGTAACAAAATGAAATGTCATGTCCATACATTGTGACCCATTCGTCAAATATAATACAATTAGGAAATCAAATATATTGCCAACATCCCTGGCAAATGAGTTGTAACATGAGTCAAAGTAGTCTAAATAACTGAATATAACTTAATAAATTTCTCATGAGATATGTATGACCAAAGCAGGTAATAACTATGCAGCTATCCACCATTTCCAAAGCAGCGAATTATGCAAACCAAACATGTACCCCGAGTCAACCTGAAATATACTGCAATAAAGCAGGGGTGAGCGTCAACGTGCTCAGTAGGGATAATATGACCTCTACGCATTAATAACAACATAGTGATACATGGAATATTCATATAAAGCTCACATTTCAAAAATATTAAAGTTTTATAAATAAAGTTTAGTAATAGAAAATTTTAGAACAGCGTGGACTTTCAGTGAAAAACCATAGTCTCCATAGTCAGTAACAATATCAGTAGCCAGTAACCAGGCGTATGCCTCGCATGCGGAATGTCCCATCGCATGTGGACAATAGCCAAAAAAAGCGTCCTAGTCCATAGCATGGAACTATACGTCACCTCGCGGGGCCCAAAGTATATATATAGAATGCTCAATTCACGCGCAGGTCCATAGTATACCCATCGGTATGGAGTTCGGCCCGATTGGCATATGCGTCACTTCGTTAGGTCCCTAGCATATCCAATCTTGGACTGAATTATATTATAGGGCTGTTGATTCTAGGCTAACAAACCTGTAGCTCAACCGGGCTACTATTAAACCAGGTCGGGGACCGTAGTCACTGCCGCACCCAAAGTATAACCGAAAGGGGCCATGGGCCCCAGGCCCCCAATGATACAATTCAGTCCACAATCATGTATATATATATATAATAATGCATGTCCTGAAGGATATAACTAATCATCATGCCATGTCCACCGGGATGAGGCCGGGACCGTAGTCGCACTGCCGCCAACATCCTCGCGTGGTAGTATCTCATCTCAAGAACCAGGATCCATCGTAATGAGATTAGGGGAGCAAGCTCAAGCCTAAACCTCTGGCACGCATGGTATCCAATATATAGTGACCCGGAACCCATAAGCAGGCGTTCCCTTTTTTAAATGTAAACATTTCCAGAGCCTCAGCTCAAAACAGATATAAAACCAGTTTTTCCAAATCATAGACTTTCCAAAATGATGGGAATGACTAAAGTTTAAATAAATCCACTTTCTCTGTACATGAACCTTTTTAAAAGATAGGGTATTTTTGAATATCAATATCATGTATCACGAATCAAAGTAGTTTAGTTTAAAACCCTATCAGCTCTGTTCAGTAAAACAGTTAATAGGAAAGGCCCATTCCCATATTTATAAACAATTCGCCATTTGTAAACATTTCTACATAAAACCTTTCATATAGTTCATAAAGTTTGCCACACAAGTTTTGCAGTTCATAAACAAATATATTCCATGTATCTAGCTGGCAGTTCAAATATAAAATATGGTTCTCAAACCTTCATAAACTATATCCTTATAAATAAGGGTTTATAATTCATTTCATTCTCATAGCAGTTATAGAACAAGGATTAAGGTTCGTAACCATTTATAAATCATAATGTTCAGTAAGTGTTTAGAATACGCATTGTTCTCACAACAGTTGTAAAAATGGATACATCATTACCAACGGTAAAAGGTAACTTATCCCTACCTCAATATAGCTGTGTTTTCCAACCCTTGTGGCTCCACGAGCCTCCCAATGCAATGCTTGATGCACCCAATGCAAGTGATCCTCCAAAGGACCCAACCAACACTGATAAACAATCAACAATGCATGCAAGAAGGATCAAAAGAAAGTACAAGCATCACAGTTCAAAAGCAAAGCAAAACGACTCTCAAAACTTCTCACTCGCGACCCTAAGGATTTAAAACCCCAAAATGTCAAACCCAAGACCCTAAAACTTCTGAAATATATCCTTAGTTGTGTCAAGCTGCCACACGTTGAATTTCATGGCCAAACGCAAAGCGGATTTGAGGATATAGGCCAAAGAAGACAAAGTGTACTCACGAGGGGCAAATCTGGTATTATCAAAATAACTCTCTCTCCAAAAGAAATTTGACCTCAAAACTTTAAAATTTAGAAACTAGACTGTATAAGCTTTCCGTACATATAAAGTACGCGAAAATCAGAGTTCATATGCAAAAGTTATGAAGGTTTGAAGTTCAACATAAAAAAATTGTAAAAGTAACCATTTTTTATAATGATAGGGGCAAAATCGGAATTTAGCTTAAAAAGGTGACCATTTCCAAAATTTTGTTGTCTTCTTCACGAAGACTTCCCTGCAACAGTTTCTGCACTAAAAAAATATATATATATTTTCAAAATGAAAACAAGGTTATATGATTATATTAAACTATAAATCAAAGGTTTAAAACCTTAGTTTACATATATATATATATATATATATATATATATATATATATATATATATATACATTTTAAAAACCCCAAAATAAAGGTGCCACAAAAACTGCCATGGCCAGAACTGCCATGGCCGAAACTGCCATGGCTGAAACTTTATATGATCTTCAACCCAGCCCCTTTAAAGCACCAAAAAAAATTAATAGTAGTTCAAAACTCAAATAAAACCCACATGCAATAAAACTTACACTAATTTGACAAACAAAATTCAAGATCAAAGCTTGAACTTAAGCTTCCATGGCAGCCGTGGGTTTTCACTTTCAACACTGCCATTGGAACTCAAAAAACTAAAATCATCCTAGTAGCTCATAAATTACATGGAAATCTATTTATCTCATTAGCTGCTAGAAATATAAATTTTTGGATTTGAAATAACCACATGCAAAGAAGATTAACTTGGATTAAGAGCTCGGGTAGGCAGCCATGGCTGCTGCCCACGGCTCTCCCAACACAGTCACTTGAATAGTTTCAAATGAAACTATTCTAGCAGCCGATTCATCACATGCAAGTATAAAATAGCTTGATTTAATCTTCCAGACTTGAAATGAAGACACAAATATGTAGGGATTTCTAATATACACAGTACCGAAACACAAACTCAAAACAGGGGCTTCAAAAAGATACCATTTAAGTTTCAAAAAATGCCACAATTCAGGCCATGGGTATTCGAATCTACCCCAAGAACATCACTTCTGGTTCAGTTTCATTTTGAAATGTAAATCTAATCACATGCAACCATTTCTTGTATACAAGTTTAAAAATCAAGAATCAAAATCTTGAAACTTTTTTAAATTGTGAAAAGAAAGAGAAGGAAGGAAAAACAGAGACATGCATGCATATTTTGAAACCCAGGATTTACAAAAACTCCCAAATCTGGAAAATGCAGAGAAGAAAATGAAGAAAAGAAAAGAAACAAAAGGGAAGAAGCTAGCAAGATATGGAGTCACATTGCTCAGATTTGAACATGCATGGAAGAATAAGTGAAGAGAACTTAACCATGAAAGCTTAAACTCACCTGCTGAAGTGGGATAAGAAGATTTGATGAAGAGATCTGGAAACACTTAAAACAGCATCACCTTCTTCACGGCTGCACCCTCACATAGCAGCCCACCCACACACTTGGCTCTCTCTCTCTCTCTCTCTCTCTCTGTAACTTCTCTCAAAAATGAAAGCAAGAAATGAAAACTAAACCGTCTGACTTGGATATATATAAAGGAATAGAAAGGGATTCTTGTGCTATTATAAAAATTAAATTTCTTAAATTTATGGGATGCACTTAAGCTTATACAAAAGTTCAAAATTGCCCCCAACTTTTGTAAGATTTTTTTTTTTATATATGGGATTTCTTGATTTACAAAATACCCTAGACTTAAGTTTAAAATACATAAATAATCATTTTAAAATTTTTTTTTTTTGGGTTATCACAGTCGAAATCTCATAACATCATCCCTATGGTGCTAACTGAAACTCTAAATGGGCTTGACCACTTCCACTCCAACTCTGCTTCTTGCATTAGGGGTAGCCCCATTCTTTTTCAGATGTGGTTGGTTGAGAGACTCAGGCTGATCACTCCTCTCGATGGGCCCAAACACTTGTCCTATACCTATTGTTTGCGTAAGCTTTTGTTTCTTGAGCGTCGCTCAATTCAGGACATGATTATCTTCTTCTCTTCTCTGACTTGGAGAGATATTCAGTGGCATGTGGCTATATGGGACTGTGGCGAAGAGTATGTACTACACACTTCAGGATGTTGTCAGGTGAAGCTTATGGGCCTAAAGCATACATCATTTTACTGGGCTTCTCGTGTGCTTCGCCAGATGGGCCGTGCTCAAACAAACCTCCCTATCAAAGGGCATATTCATGGGGTAGAGGAGGCTACTCCTTCTTTGGTATCTTGGGCTGTGAAAAAATGGGCTTCAGGCTTATGTTTGAGTCAGGTAGGGGATTGCAATGGGCCTTTTAGGCTGGATGGGGAGTATCGGGCTTGGCTTAAACAAGACTTGGGTTCAAAGGTGCAGTCTATGAAAGATAAGGTTCGAAGCCTCGTTTATGGTTCTCAAGTTACAACTCAGTCGACAGGTTCATCACTTCCACCAGATGCATCACGAGTTAGGACGACTAAAAGAAACAGGGGAAATGAGAATGAAGCCCAAGCCCGCAGAGCGAGAAGGACTTAGAGTAGATTAGGGATTATATTATTATTATTATTATTTTTTAAGCAATATAAGAGTTGAAGAAAATAGGAATTATGAGTACACATGGCATGTAATGATCTTTCAAAAAGTTTCTACCCTTTATGGATGAATAAATATCAATTTTATTAAAATCTCAACAAATATCCCTTAATAATTACAATTGAACCAAACTCTTGATGTTATTACAAGAAATAGACCGCACCCAAGGTAACTTTATGGGCTGCCTACGTATCCCCGTCCTTGATACAATGCTTTGTCATTTTTCTCTAACTCTTTGTGATATTTGGGGAATCAGGTCTTCGTAGTTCACGAATCAAATTGAAGAAGTCCACTTCTTTTTTTATTTTTTTACTTGCTCTAACTTTTGCCTAAGCAGCCTTTTCAGGTTTTCTACTTAGCGAGCTTGATTTTTTTTTATTTTTTATTTGAATACCCTAACTTTTGCCTAGGCAGCCCTTTCAGGTTTTCTACCTAGCAGGCTCTTTTTTTTTTATTTTTTTTATTTTTATATGTGGTACTTCTTCAATTGATCCAAATTGGTAGGTTGAGAGAATTCATTCCCGTCAACGTCTGCAATCTTCACGGCTCCGCCTGACAGTATTTTTCTGATGATGTAAGGGCCTACCCATGTGGGTTTGAACTTTCCTCGCAGGTCATGGATCGGTGATCGGATCTCTTTTAGTACTAAATCCCCTTTCTTCAAACCTCTGTGCTTCACTTTCTTGCCAAACGCCTTGGTTATTCTTCTTTGATACCCCTGAATGTGATACAATGCCCTCAATCGCCTTTCGTCCAGTAGAGCTAACTCTTCATACCGGTTCCTTACCCATTCTACCTCCGCCAGTTGACTCTCCATGGCAATTCTTAATGACGGGACTTCTAACTCTATAGGCAATACCGCTTCCATTCCATATACAAGTGAAAAAGGTGTAGCCCCGGTCGATGATCTAATGGAAGTACGATATCCCCACAGTGTTAGTGGTAATTTCTTATGCTAGTCATTGTAAGTCTCGGTGGTCTTTTTCAAGATCGAGTTGAGATTCTTATTTGCTGCTTCAACAGTCCCATTCGTCTGTGGACTATAAGGAGATGAGCGGTGATGCTTGATACTATACTTTTGTAAGAGCGTTTCGGTTTCTTTTCGGAAATGCTGTCCATTGTCAGAGATGAACTCGTGGGGTACTCCATACCGGTGGATGATATTATTCTGTATGAACCTCGCTACTTGCTTAGCATTCAATGTCTTGTAAGATGCAGCTTCTACCCACTTGGTGAAATAATCTATGGCGACCAAGATGTACTCGTGTCCATTTGATGCTGCGGGGGTTACTTTGCCAATAATGTCAATGCCCCATGTTGTAAATGGCCATGGCGAAGACATGGTAGTGAGTGGCATCGAGGGTTGATGTTTTCCACTTGCAAACACTTGACATTTATGACACTTCTTGACATGTAGATGGCAATCCCTCTCTATGGTTGACCAATAATACCCTAGTCTCACGATATTCTTGGCTAGCATGTATCCATTATGTGGAGCCCCAGCCCCTTCATGCACTTCCAACACTATTCTTTCAGCTTCTTGTTCATTGACGCATAACAGATGCACTCTGTCGTGTGATCTCCGGTACAGCTTTCCCCCACACAGAATATACTGACTGGCTAAACTTTTTATGGTTTTTATGTTCACGGATGACGCCTCTTTCGGATATTCTCCTTTTTCTACAAACTGTTGGATGTCATAGTACCACAGTTTTCCATCATTCGGCTCTCTTTCTTGGATAACACAACAGTAGGCCGGTTCTTCTCGGGACTCAATAATGAGAGGAGTTACACCTTCATCTTTAGGGATATCTACCATGGATGCTAGAGTGGCTAAGGCATCCGCAAACTTATTCTTTAACCTAGACAGATAAAAGAAGTCGATTCGACGGAATTCTTTCACCAAAGTCTCTAAGTACTCATGGTAGGGTAACAATTTCTTATCCCGAGTCTTCCACTCTCCTCTAGTCTGACATATGATCAAGGCGGAATCTCCATACACTTCTAATTCTTTCACACCCAATTCCAAGGCAGCTTCCAATGCTAGGATACAAGCTTCATATTCGGCTATATTATTAGTAGCATCAAAGGATAACCTGACAGATAATGGTATCAAGTTATTCTCCGGTGTAACTAACACCACGCCTATTCCACATCCTCTCTTATTATGAGCCCCATCGAAGAAAACTTTCCAAGGCTCTTTACTTACTTCTAGAATCTCTTCGTCGGGAAACTGGTACTCAGACGGTCTTTTTACTGACGACGGATATTCTGCTAGAAACTTTGCCACTGCTCTCCCTTTCACTGATTTCTGCACCACATATTGAATGTCGAACTCTGATAATAGCAATAACCAACGGGCTGTCCTATAGGATAACACCGGCTTCTCCAATAATTACTTCAGGGGGTCCATGCGACCAATGAGTTGCACATGAAAAGACAACATGTAATGGTGGAGCTTTTGGGTAACCCACACTAATGCCACACATGTCTTCTCTAATGCGTCGTATTTAACCTCATAGTCAGTCATCTTCTTACTCAAATAGTACACCGCATTCTCCTTTCGAGATTCTGAGAGATATTGAGCTAACATAGCTCCCATCGCAGTTTCAATAAGTGCTAAATAAAGTAGCAAAGGCGCACCTTGCCGCGGGGGAACTAATATTGGTGGGTTGCTCAAATATCTCTTAATGGTTTCAAAGGCTTTTTGGCACGCGTCATTCCACTTCGTGGGCACATCCTTCTTAAGAAGCTTGAAGATGGGCTCACAAATCATGGTCAGTTGTGCTATAAATCGACTGATAAACTGAACTTTGCCTAAGAATCCTAGAATCTCTTTTTCTGTTTTTGGCGGCTGCATTTCCGTGATGGCTTTAATCTTTCCCGGGTCGGCCTCTATTCCTTTCTGAGTGATCATAAATCCCAACAACTTTCCCGCAGTTACTCCAAAGGCGCACTTTTGAGGATTCAATCTCAGGTTATATTGCATGATTTTTTGAAGGAACTTACTTAGAGCTTCGAAATGGTCTACTCGATCCTTAGATTTCACGATCATATCATCCACATACACCTCCACTTCCTTATGAATCATATCAAGCAATAAGGCGGTTGCCATTCTCTGATAGGTAGAACCAGCGTTCTTTAGGCCAAAGGGCATAACTCGATAACAGAAGGTCCCCCATTGAGTAATGAAAGAGGTTTTCTCCATATCTATAGGGGCCATCTTTATCTGGTTATAACCTGAGAACCCGTCCATGAAGGATAACAGAGCATGACCGGCGGTACTATCTACCAAGATATCTACGTGTGGCAACGAAAAATCATCTTTAGGGTATGCCTTGTTCAAATCCCGGAAGTTTACGCATATTCTAACCTTCCCATCTTTCTTAGGTACCGGCACAATGTTAGATAACCACTCGGGGTACTCTACTACCTGGAGAAATCCAGCGTTCATTTGCTTCACTACTTCATCCTTGATTTTTAGTGCCCACTCCGGCTTCATTCTTCTCAACTTCTGCTTCACCGGCTTAACCCCCGGATTAGTAGGGATAAAGTGTTGTACTATGTCGGTGTCAATCCCTGGCATATCTTTGTACGACCATGCAAATACTTCTATGTTTTCTCTCAACAATCCTACTAATTTTTCTTATTCTTGTGGTGACAGAGTTGCTCAATTTTAATTATTTTAGGCGATTCATCGGATCCTAAATTAACTGATATTAATTCATCCACATTAGGTCGAGCATGTTCCATTTCCCTTCGTTGTTCAAACTCAGGGGGAACATCCTCTCTAGGATCTATGTTCATGCCATATATACCCATAGAAGACAGAAGGGATAAGCTGCAAATGCAAAGAACGAAGAAAAATGAATACTTTATTAATCGTGAAGAAAGTGGGATAACAAAACTAAGCTATCATTCGCCTCCTAACAGAAGAGGGATGATTTTATTGAAAAGAAGGAAAAACGAAAATCCTATTCTACAAGCATAGAAATCCTACAAGCTATCATCTGATGGTAGTGAATTTTCCGCAATTGAGTCTTCAACCCGAGGCTCATACTCAAGGCTCCAGTTGGTCAATGGACTGATGGTATCTTCAATGAGGTGGATAGGATTGGGTTCATGAACATGCTCTTCGATGCAGGCGATCTCTTTGAACATATTCCCTATGGCGACTTCATCGATATAGTCGACCCAGTCAAACTCTGTACGCTCTTTGGCTTTGATGGTAGTTGGAGAGAGAGGTAGTGGAGTGTTGAAGAAGATTTCAAACCCAGGAACCCTAGCTTTCTGATCTTCAAGGTAAATAGGCTCGGGGAACCCACAATAAGGGAAATCATCCCCTTCTTTGACAAAAGCCCCATTTAAAGTGGGCCGGTAAGGTTTCAGAGTGAGGTTAGGGACTCGTCCATCTTCTTTAGCCAACTGTCTTTCTCTTCTTTTCTGTGCCATCTCTTTTCTGTCAACTTTGGTACTTTGATAGCCCAACCCGAATGGATAAATTGCTGAGGGATATTCGATAGAATCAGGCGTGCCTTGATGACGACTTCCTAGGCCCATTCCTGGAAAGAAGCCCATATTTTTCATGATCTGGCCTACTTGCATATTCCCATACGGACTATAATCTAGCACCATCTTCTTTTTACATCCTGATTCAACTTCTACACACTGTATGTATTCAAAGCCTGTCAATGGTACTTCTTCGATCTCTGGCTTGATCTCACAGATAGGTACACGGGTAGGAGTGATCTCAGAATCTCCCTTCAATGTCACCACCGAGCCTTTGTAGGGGAACTTAACCTTTTGATGGAGGGAAGAAGGCACAACCCCAATTGGATGAATCCAAGGCCTACCAAGTAGAAGATTGAAATAGGCAGGCATGTCTAGTACTTGGAAATCGACTTGGAATTCTACAGGCCCAATAGCTAGAGATAAAGTGACCATCCCAACTACTTCTTTGTTAGTGTTGTCGTATGCTCTCACAGTTTGCCCTGACGGTTTGAATTCTGATGGTTCGATGCCAAAGGAAGTGGCGGTGCTGAGAGGACTTACGTTCAAGGCTGACCCATAATCTATCAACACTGTAGGAATTCTCTTGCCCATAGTATCCACCATGACATACAAAGCCTGCAAATGATGAGGTCCTTTCTTCGGAAGGTCTGACTCTGTGAAGGATATTGACTGCCCATGCTGAACTGGACTGACCAGACTGACTAAACCCTCGGGTGAAGTGTCGATGGGAATCTGAACTTGGTTGAGTAGCCTGAGTACTGTCTGCCTGTGCTTTCGAGAAGCCATTAAAAGTCCCCAGATGGTGATGTTGATTTGAGTACGCTTGAGCTGTTTCAATATCTCTTCCTCTCCTTCTTGAACTTCAGTGCGTTGAGATCTTTCTAACTCTCCCAAAGGATTGTCGGATTCCAAGTTGGCGGGCTTGAAATGACGACCTCTTCTAGTGACATGGTTAACATCTTCCTCATCACTGGCCCAAATATCTGCTATCTCCTCGGGTGTGTTCATCAAATCTTCCCATTCTATAATATCAATCTCATTCTCTAACCCGTCATCTATGGTAGACTCGGCGAAAGTCGAACTTAATCCGAAATACTGGGTGACCCATGGTTGCCTTGGATAAACGGTTCGGTGATGGGTGTTCCCATTCATATGGATGACCTTGGTTGTGAACTACTTCTTGAGGATACTCTGGCTAGCTTTCTCAAAACAGATAAGGTTTGGATCTTCGGGTTCAACCTGAGCCACAAGAACGTCTTCTTTAAGTGAGTCAGGGTCATCACCCCAACCAGAAGGAGCAATGGGTTCTTCGAATGTGGGTTTCTTCATTTTGGGGTAAAGGACATAGAAGTCGAACTTCCCACTAGGTTCCCCTAACAGGCCTACTTCGGGATCTCTGGCCTCATATCTCTTTCGCAATTCCCACTGGCTAGTTCCAGTCTTGGAAAAGGCTTTCTTGGTTCTAGCATTAGATCTAATGGGTTCAATCTTTGTCATCTCAACTTCACAAGACTTTTCAGGGCAGAGAACGTAGAAACTAAACCTCCCATTTCTTTCTGTCAACAAATCCACACAAGGATCTCTAGCTTCAAACCTTTCTTTGAGAGCCCACTGACTAGTACCATTCTTTGACTACTGATCCACTTTGCAAGGCTTGGGAAGCCCATTCGAACTAAAACCCGGGAATGTATCTTTCTCAAACTGTCTCCATGAACGGTAAAGCCCCCTTGGGCTAGTGAAGGGTTGAGGGATTTCAATCAGACCTTGATCAATGAACCCTTGTACTATATTCTCCAATGTATCACATGATTCCGTGTCATGGCTATAGGTTGCATGGTATTGGCAGTAAAACTTTTTGGGTTTTGGCTTGTATGAAGTAATGAGCCCACGGGCTTGACAGTGATGAAACATTTCAGTTATGGAAATAGGGAATGAAGGGTGAGGGCGGATAGGCTCACAACGGACATAAGGGTCGGCATGGATAACATTGATATTTGCTGGTGGTGGGACTGCATGGGTAGGAAGTGGATTTTGGGTGACTTTGGGTTGAGAAGGTGGGGAAATGATTTTATTGTCTATGAGGTCTTGGACTTCATGGCAGAGACGGAAGCAACGGTTGGTAACATGGCCTTTGGATTGATGGAAATGACAGTATTCATTTTCATTATAGTTCTTGGGTAATGGGTTGGGTGTAGGTCTGGGTTCCAGAGGTTGGAGCAAGCCTCGAGCTTTCAATTTCTCGAATACCTTTTCCAATGGCATATAGAGCTCGGTGAATTTTCTGGATGATTTATTTCCTAAGGAAAAGGGTTGGGTAAATGGAGCAGGTTGAGATATGGCATTGACTTCGGTAGCCTTCCCATTGATGACAGGTCGACGGTTCTTGTAAGGTTCATCGGTTCGGAGTGCTCCATCGGCTAGAGCATCCTCCACTTGGGTCCCGACAGCGACTAGAGCTCGGAAATTTGGGAGATATTGGAAAAACATGTGCTTGTGATACACTGGGAGTAAGTTCTTCACTATCATGCGGATTTGTTCTTCTTCCTCAGGGCGGTTAGCCATTTTAGAAGTCTTGGCTCTCCAGCGAGTGAGAAAAGCAGAGAAAGTTTCCCTTGATTCTTGCTTTGTAGTCTCCAAGTCCCTCCTAGTGTTATCAACTTCTGTGTTATACCGGTAATGGTTGTTGAACTCAGTGCATACATCTTCCCATGTCTTCATTCTAGACTTATCCAGTGACAGAAACCATTTCAGAGTGGATCCAGCCAGTGTCTCGTGGATCATTTGGGCTAGCAAGTCATCATCAGCCCCTCGTGGGTGCATGGCTCTCACATACATCTTCAGATGGGTCTTAGGACAACCCATTCCATCAAACTTCTCCACTCGGGCATTCTGAAATGAGTGGGCATACGGGCCTTAGGGAACAGAGATAACGACGACATGTCCACCAGATCATCAGACTTCCTAATACCTTTCAAGGCTTTTTCCAGGGCTTCGACCTTGCTACTCAACATTATAGGCTCAGTGGAAAAGAAAGCAGGGGTCTTGGGCTTGGACTCTTTATCCAGATCAACATGCTGAACAAATTCTGCACCTGGCCTAGTGGGCTCAACAACTATCTTCGGTCTAAGGAAACATTCCTCTTCATCAACATTCTCAAACAAAGGTTTAGTACGGGCTCGCACCTTATCCTCCTCTTCTTTCTGGTGAACTAACTCTTGGACCACTTTTAAGAGTGCCTCGATCTTCTCATCAGTTATCTTTCCACTAGTTCTAATGGCAATAGGGGTATGATCCTCGTTATTAGACATCTTTGAATCGACAGGTAGACCCTTAAACAACCGACCGCTAGAATCACGACGCCAAGCCAGAATGCTGGGAAAGGGAAAAGATTTGAATCAACTAAGAGCTTCTAGTGTGAAAAGGGATGAATAAGGATAATCTCACATGCTTACAAGAGTATGGGTCTAAGGCCCACACATCAACCTCACTCTCTCACATTCTATCTTATGAAAGTGGACCTAAAGCCCCGGCAAGAATCAAAAACTCCTAAACTCATATCTCAATCTCACTGCAGATTTGGGCTTAAAGCCCACACTTTAAACTCACCTAAGGCCTATGGACATCACTATTCAGACAGCATAACACTACCACGGGCCTAAGTCCAAGGATATGTAGGGTACTAAGCCCTTATCAAGTACCTTAACTCTTTAGAGACACTTCCCTTAAGAGTTTAGGGCATTTCATAAGGTCTAGACCTACAATCCTAGGTCCTAGTGGTTCTACACATTTCACAATCATGGCTCAGACAAAACCGGGGAGTAAATCCGGCAGCATAACATTACAATAATGTGCCAAAAAGTGACGTAGGGTATGTGTCCTACAGAGACAGTCTATATGGACAAATGCAAAGGGTAGGCTGAGTGTCCCTTACTCGCTCAGTCCAATCGATATACCTAACCACATGTGACATCAGGAATGCCGCGTGGGTCAAACAGTACGTGATTGGTCCGTCTGATATACCCGAGGGTACTTGGCAAGAAGGGTGATGGCTTTCGCATACATGGAACCCGAGAGTCAAAGAAACCGGGCCCAGGGCTAGGCTCATCGTTGGCTATTGCATACAACGTCCCAATCATACAGAGTCAAAGCGCACACAATGCAGAATTCAAGTCACACAGTCATACAAATGCAAGTGATTGATTTTATTAATTAAGAAATTGAAAAGCCCAAAAATAATTAATTGGAGTTTAGCCCTCGACATCCCCAGTGGAGTCGCAAGTCTGTGAACCAGCCAACCTGAATCGGGAGGCCCTCTCGTTCACTTTTGGGGGGAAGTTATCTTGAGTGGATTGTGGATGATGTTTATCCGTCTCGATTTATCCTTCTCTATTATCCTTCTCTATTATCCTCATTTATCCTTCTCTATTATCCACTCAAGATAGGGTTTTTGAAAAAGGATAAGAGTTTGTAAAAAACTAGGAGTCGCCAACTTATTTTTAGGGAACAAGGAAACCACAAAAAAGAGTTTTATTTTCAATAAAACATTGACCCCATATTTTGGAAAAGCATGGTCTTTCGAATCAAAGTTGGATTCGGGGGCTAGGTTACGAAGTGGGAAGGTTCCAAGGAACTCCTTGTAGGCACCCGCCTCGCCCTAATTAAAGGTCTCCTAATTAGATTTGGGCTTTATCAAAATCTTTTCAAAACAATCCTAGCATATCTAATCAATCACAAAATATGAATAATAATATATAGTACAAAAGTATACACAATCCTAAGGGTCTTAGGAGACTAGAAGTCAACCTAAGATTGGACTTGCGTCCTATTGACTGCCTACGTACCTTATCAATTGCTTGACAAAGATCGAAGTCCACGTAGTTCGATTACATAGGACTCTTCTATTGTAACAAACC
>JAESVK010000763.1:0-18527 GCA_017140935.1 Hamamelis virginiana
TTTTTTTTTTTTTTTTTGTTAAATCAAGTAAATATTTTATTAGTGTGTTGAAAGACCAAGATAGCATTACAAAAACCCGCTGTACATGCGAGGTATATACAGAAATCAAAAGGAAAATATCAAATCAGATTTACAATTCTATCATTTGGCATTTTAGTTGACAAGTAAATAGCATGTTAGCAAATCCATAATGTCTCACAGACAGGGTTTAATTAGACTCAGAGATAAAATTCAAGTCAATGTCATTTCATGTTATAATTGACAAGTTAACAGCGTTTGTGGATTACATCACTCGACAGATATTTTGTAGCATTTATTGGCAAGTTCAGAAATAGGTGCAAAGGATTTCATTATCACCACTTGCATCTGAATGCAATAGCATGCATGAGACATATTTAAACTAACATATGGATCACAAAGGATTTCAGGTGAAGCAAGTTACAAAATATGCACATTGCTTTGTTAAAAGCCAAAACTATGACATGTGAGAATAAACTATCAACTCAATGTAATATGAACCCAAAGTTCTCACATATCTCACATACTTAAGTCTACTTTGGTGGATGCCAATGCTTTGTAGTTATTTGCACATCTTGTCTTACCTTATTCGTAGGTGTTCTACCAACACACTCAATTCATTATTTTGGGGCTTATACGTGCATCTACATAAGTTTTGTTTTGTTTTTACAGCCAATAAAAAACTGTTTCCAAAGTTCTAACTCATATTTTGTTGTGTTTCAAAACCATTTCGATATTTTTGGCTGATCAAAACTCAACCCAGAAACAATAATTTAAGCCATGCGTCTGTGTTGATATACCACTAAGAACTATTCAAGCTGTACACATAAGTATACATGTAGTCTTCAACTTCCAAAGTACAAAATAAAAAATAAAACAAAAAATTTAATGGACAAAATGAGACACTTTTTGAGTAAAAGAAAAACTTCTTTTTCTCTTAAAAAAAAGCAAGACAACAATTATTTCAATTATCTCCCAAACTTGTCTAGAATCTCTAAAAATTCAACCTTAGGCTAGAAAGTTCTAGACGTATGTTAAACAACACTTTCAACCTAGAAGTGCAGACAAAAATAACCACATTTGAGATTAAACCAGGAAATCAAGGACAAAAGCATTATTGTAAATATGTTTAGAACAGCCTTTCAGCATTAGGGAGAATTTGGAAAGAATCTAGATAAAACGAAGTGAAATACATAAAAGACTAAAATGCAAAAAAGGGGGGCGGATGGGGGGCTATATGGAAATACAGTAAAACACAGGAGGTATAAAAAAAAGGTACCACCTATTATTAGTAATGGCAGTTTTAAAGTTATATTCATCTGATCAGCTTACACACAAGTCAACACATCGAGCCTCTTGGAGTCATTTTGAGCACCAAAAGTAGTAACATCCAACCTCCACACAAGACAATGGGAGAAATATGCAGCATATACCATGATAAATTTATAATGATCTTTTACTCCCAAAAAAGATACAGTATCAAGTGATCCGGAATGAAAATAAAAACCATGGATAATGATGAAATAAAAATAATCTAATAAGCTGTCAAGACTTACGATATATTTAGAGGTGGAAGCTTCCCTATCATCATCATTGAAACTCCACATTTCCACAGGATCATGCAAAAGACATGCACATTTATCACCCCAATTTGTTTCTTCAAACTCCATAATAGAATTTTGCCTAATCTCATAAAACTTATTTACAATCTGTAATAATAAAAGTATGAAATCAGAACTAAAAGAAGATGGTAGGAAAGCAAATCAGACACAGAAACACAGTGAGGATGTAATAGAAAAAAAATTATAGTTAGCTCAACAACCAACTTAGTAAATGGGAACTAAATCTGCATCCAAATTGAAAGTCTTAAAAAGTATACAAGAAACCTTCTAATAACTAATAATCAAGGTGTTTGAGCATACAATGTGTTCCTTTATGAATCTAGCGTACACACATACCCTAGATTCAAGCCCTATAGCAGCCTTCATCCTTGATACATTTCATGTTAATAAAAATAATATAGTTACCGTCATATATCCACACATTCAGACAATTAGCATGCACTATATCTCCAGAGAAAAAAATATTTCCATCTTTATACCTCTTAAACAATGTAATCTTCCAATATCACTAATAAAATAATAATAATAATCACATTCATACTTCTAACAATTTATTTAAAGTATCAGACATGATGCACCCTCAAAGTAAAAGCCTTTTAAAAAAATAAGAATCTTCAAAATCCTATTTTTTTTTAAAATGCAACACCAATTAACATTTCAGTGATGAACAGGTACCCAAGATAGGCTAACTGAAAGTATGTGACAGATGACAATTAAGGGATGGGACTAGAAGAAGGGAAACTGAACAAGTTTCCTTTTGTTTCTAAATAAAGAAATTATTTTTTTCGGCTAAGGCAAAGGCTGTTAAGTTTCCAACCTATAAGCCTAAGCTTGTAGGTGGAGGACCCAATACAGGTATATGAAAGTGTAGCAACCCTTTTATTTAGGCGATGTGGGATAGAGTGGAATCTATTCTTCTACAAAGGCTACACAATACAAAATCATATTTACTAATACTAGAATGCTGGTAACAGGTTCTCACTTATCAACTAAGGTGATTGAACCAAGTAAACCTTGATCCAAAGCCCTCCAGAAATAGTAGTGCAACAATACAATTTGACTACAAGACCATATATGTTACATAGGTTAATGTGTGGGTGTCGAGGGCAGTTATGTGTCTAGGTGTCAAATTCATCTAATCACTAAAATATAGGATATGAAAACAATGCTAAAGACAGACATTGCTAGACAGTGTCTTTTGAATCAAGGATGATAGACAGGCATTGCTCATGAAAAAGTTGTATGGTTCTAAGTATGGGGAGTTTTTGAAAGGCATTAATTATTAGATAAAGATAAGTGCTGAACACTCGAGAAATCCACCTTACAGGCAACATTCAGATCTCTGAAGAAAATGAAGAGTAATTCTTAGGAACATGATAGGTAGAACGGAGACTAGTGTTGCATAACACCTGATTCCAAAACTGTAATGACCAGGATTTCAATGCTTTTGCATTATTATAGGGTTTGCTACTGGCTCACTGAAGTGTACATATTGGTGTGGACATGAGACATTGAATATGTAGAGCTTTAGGCTCATTCACAGTCAAGTCACTTTATGTAGAAAATGTTTGTTTGGACTATGAACATTTCCCCTTACAAAGATAATTGCAAACTCCTTCAGTGTCCACTGAAGTTAACTTCTACACTTAGACGGCTATTGCCAAGTGATACTTTAAGACTAAGGTAGACCTTGAGGGCATGGACCAGCTCCCGATTCATTCTTCCTGTGTTTCTCATTTGGTGAAGCCTTAGATCTATTAAGATTGCTTTGGTCCTATGATTTATACGAAAATTTAAGATCTATTCCAGACCCAGAAGATCATAACAAAAAACAAAAATTAGGCTTATAAAAAAAATAGCAAATTGGAACTAATGGAAGAAAACAAATTATTAAATGTCAGTAGTAAAGAGTCTCATTCTAAATAAGTGACGAGACATAAGTGTTTTGCCATTTTGTAACATACTGGTGTACTTATCATTTTTTGAAAATGCAGATTGATGTGGGTTGTTGTTACTATTGTAATATGAAGAGTTGGCCATTGTTGTTTGTATTGCGCTATTGCTCTGTAATCAGTACGCTGTTTGTGTACAGCTTTTAATTTTGAATTGTTCTGTAATCTGTATGCCCTTTGTGTACAACTTTTAATAGAATCTTACTATTACCTAGCAGAAGTATACATCACTGCAATGGGTTCATGAGGAGAATAAGATGAACCCAGACAATTACCTTCTTGAAAGTTTCATTTTGTTCTTCTTGCTTTGCAAGATCAACCTTCAGCGTATCATTAAGTTTCTTTTGTTCAAGACAATCTACAGTTAGCTCTTCTACCCTGCATCACCAACACAACACTTGTCCAAAGTTAGAAAGCTTTGCAATCAATTAGCATCAATATATGAAAGTTGGACTTGATGGGATGTTCAAAATGGCAAGAGAATATACAAAAGCTGACCAAATGCTTGAACACAGGAATAATGAAACAGTATTAAACAGGAAATGTTGCAGGATTATAATGTACCACAATTATTTCCGCTAATGTTCACTTTTCACTGATGAAATGGCTATACCCTTCAGTGTACTACTGATGCAACAGAAAGCATACAACCAAAGGAAGAAGGCGTATCCTTCAACCCAAATATAAGAACCCTAGAATCCACTAGGGGGCTCCTTGAATCCACAAGGAAAAATAAACAAGAAAACTCTCAATAAGGCAAAACTTATTTCTGATTTTACATTTTAGAGCATATTTATAGGCTCCATAAAATCCTAACAAGAATCAGAAACCCTTTAATTGACCATACCTAATATGGTATCATCTAAAGAGAGAGAAACAAATTGCTGAGATGGGTTTGTAACCACCAAAAGAGTAATTGCCAAGATGAAGAGCCCACGTAATGATGCGGTATGGATCCAGAGAGCAATTTGGGGTGTACGGGTGAGTGCAAGGGGTCTGGACAGATTCACACTAAGTGCTTGGTTCAGTTGGGTGATTCGATGTGCATTTGGGGATGCGATTGGGGAAGTTGCTGGTGAGTTCATTTAGAGAGATGGGTTGCAATTGATGTGTACAAACAATGACTGCAGTTGCCGACCGACAGTTGCTGGAGTGGCAATCAAAGTGCTCTCTAAGTGCGATTAGCCTTGAAGATTGAACTTGATCAGCTGGAAGCTTGGTTTGGACTGCGACGAGGGCTGCGATTAGGTCTGATTTGGTGGATTGCCAATGCCGAGAAGATGAAGGTTTGGCTGGGTACGATTATTACAGCTTCGTGCTTTCAATTGGACACATGCGTTGTTGGTCAGGTTTGTAATTGGTTCATATAAGGTTTTGGTGTGAATTGGGACTTTTTTGAAAGGATTTGCCTGGTGTAATTTGGGGTATAGTGAGGATTGGTTTGTCTTGGGTGTGCCAAGAAGGGGTGGCAGGGGCTGTTTGGGTTAGATAACATGGTGCAACAAGGGTTGGTTGCCGACGTGGTGCCGATGGTGGCTGAGATTGCTTCGGGCTGGGAGAATGGGTTCAATGCTGGGTATTGATTGCTTCTTCATTTTTTCTTTTTTTTTTGGTGTCAATTGTAGTGCGATGGGTTGTTCACAAGAAAGTATTGGGTGTTGTGTGGGTTTGTTGGTTGGGTTTGATACGAAGTTGGAGATGCGAGATGGCTCTCCTCTGTCTGCTGGTACGTGCCTACATACTCACTTGCATTCTGTGGGATGGTGCAATGATTTTTTTTTTTTTTAATGGTTGGAACGTGGTTAGGCTCTAATACCAAATTGATGTGAAACCAAGAGAGAGAAGAGGAAAAAAAAGAAGAGAAGACAAAAATAACATAAGAAATTTGAGGGCGAGAGAATAGAAGAATTTTAGGGGAAAGAAAATATTAATCAATTGTTACTCATCCAAGTCCATCTCAAAAATAAGGTTCTAGGCCTATATAGAAGCTACAATCATAATCATAAAAGAAAACAAAAAGGAAAAGGATATAAACTAATAAAAGGAAACCCTAAATTATTAAGTTAAAAACTATAGCCCCGCATAACATAAGTCTTAAACATGCATGACCCGTGGGCTATCGCATGTGAGCCATCCTAATTCCCATCAGCTTTCCCGATCCCTTAGAAAGACATCTCTAAGGCATTTCCCTGTTTTTCTCACTTTATTTCCTATGTTGTTGGTAATAAGGAGAGAATTAGGTTTTGGGAGGATGCGTGGAGGGGAGAGTCCTCTTTTGCTTCCGTGTTTCCAAGATTATTTAAGTTGTATTCTCTTCATGAGGCTCCTATTGTTAGTTTTGTGGTTTGTTCATCTTTTGTTGTTAAGTTGGGATTTTCATTTCTTTAGAAATCTTAATGATAGGGCGATTCATGAGCTTCCTTCTCCTTTATCTATTCTTGAGGGTATGTCATTAAGTCATTCCGTACAAGTAGGAGAGGGTGGGCTTTACATTCTTTGAGGCCCTTTTCTTGTAAGTCTTTCTTTAAAGCTTTGTGATGACTCTTCCTTACTTCCTTTTGGACCCTCTAAATTTTTTTGGAAAGCCAAGATGCCCCTTAAAGTTCAAGTTTTTTCTTTGGTCACTAACGCATAGAAGAATTAATACTAATGACTTACATCAAAGGAGACTACTTAGTATGTCCATTTCTCCCCATTGGTGTGTGATGTGTTGCAAAGAAGGCGAGAGTACTGATCGTTTTCTTTTGCACCATCCGACTGTTGGGACTTTATGGAAGAATCTTTTTTGGCTTGTAGAGATGAGTTGGATTGCCCCTTTATATGCTTCAGCTTTGGATATGTTGGAGATCGATTTTAAGGTGTCTCGATTTTCAAAGAGAGCTTGAACTCTTTGGAGATGTGTTGTAATGGCTATTTATTAGGTTATCTGGCTTGAAAGAAGTGATTGTACCTTGAAGATGAAGTAATTTGTGTTGATGGGATTTAGAATAGAGTTTTCTTTTTGGCTTCTTTTTGGGCCTCAATTACCAAGAAGTATAAGAGTGTTCCTTCGTTTGTTATTAGGGGTGATTGAGTTTCAATAAGTAGACCTTTAGAGAACTTATTTATCGTTTGTTTTTTTGTTATTTCTTTTCCTACTTTCTACTTTGTTTCTCTTCTTGTAAGCCTTGTCTTCTTTACTTTAACTTTCTTTAATAAAAATTGATGCTTATAAAAAAAAAAAAAAATGTAATTAGCAGGTCCCTTCTCACATTCTGATAACTACAACAGGTACTAAACAAAAACCCAAAAAACTTAAAAGACTAACGGTTACCTCTTCTGGAAATCATTTAACCTATGTGTCGAGAACTCCTCTTTCTCCTTAGCCTTCTCAGCCTGTTAACAGCCATATAACCCTTTCAAGGACTTTATAAGGAACAAGTGCAGAAATGCACTTACAAGATATTATACAAGCAGAAAATAAGTTCAACCATTTAATAATAAGCACTTCAAAAAAAGAAAGGCCTGTTCTAACCTCCATTAATGAACGATCCCGTTCAGCAAATGCTGCAGCAACACAATCATGGAAAAACTTAACCTGCTTCTCTGCTTCAGCATTCTGAAAAAAATTGGAACATATAAAAACCAACAGGGAAAAAAAAATTGATAAATAGGGGAGTCTGAGATAGAATGATAGATTACTATAGACTCACTCCTCAAAGCCCGATAAAATTCCAAAATCAATATACCAGTCAAGTTTAGACATTAGGTAACTGCTCATTTATTTTCTAGCCAAAAAAAAAAACTCCACTCAAATTTTCCAATGAAAAACAATGGAACAAAAGTTACTGCTGAAAATTGGAAATTTTGACCAATATAAAATATCTATTTATATATATATATGGGTCAAGTTCCCTTGACACATAGTTTTGACTCCTAATTTGACACACGATTTGCAAAACCTAGCATGGAATGGGTATTTTGGGAAACCGACCATTGGGTTAGATATTCTGCTTATACACATCATATATACCAAAAATTACATTGATCCAACGGCTACTTTTTCAAAAATATCAAAGTTTTAAAATAAACCCTAAAAAAAGCTCTGTGAAACTGTCACAGTTGATTTTCTGAAAAACCAACCGTTGGATCAATGTGATTTTTGGCATACATAATGTATAGAAGCAGAATATCTAATCCTACGGTTGGTTTCTCAAAATACTTATCCCATGCTGAGTTTTGCAAACCGCATGTCAAATTAAGAGTCAAAACTATATGTCAAAGGAAACTGTCCCTATACACACACACACACACACAGACAGTAATGATCTAGCCCACATATGCTGATATAAGCTTATGTCCACATAAAGCCCATAGATTATTGTATGATGCATATTTTGAAAAACTGACGGTTGGATTAGATACTATACTTATACATGTCATGTACACCAAAAATCACAACGATCCAACAATCGGTTTCTCAGAAATGTCATTGAGTTTTCAGCGGTCACAGTTTTTCATAGCTATATTTTGAAATTCTGACATTGGATCACCGTAATTTTTGGCGTGCACAACATCCATGAGTACAATATCTAATCCAAAGGTCAGTTTTCCAAAATATGCATCCTACAATAATCTATAGCTTTCATGTGGACATAACTTATATTAGCATATGTGGACTAGATCATTATTGTATACACACACACGCACACACACACACATATATATATATGGCAGCATTTTTCACCCGGAACTCCACAAGCAAAAAAGGAAAGATAAAATGAAAATGCAGCACTACAAATATTTTTCATATTTAATGTTTAAAACTACATGAAAAGAAGTTAGTGATTTTGTGGCAGCATTACATATGCACTCAATTGTGCCTCGCATTTGGGGAAAAAAATGATAGAAGTAATAAATGGATAAATAAAGAGAAGCCTACAGATCAGCTCAACTTACTTAGTAAACCATTTGAGATGACTCTCCAAAATAGCTAGTAACTCAACCAAGTTCTGTCTTACCAAGTTTTGGGAGAAGTGAATCATCATAATAGGTGTGGACTGTGGAACGTGCAAAGAGGCAGAAGAGAAAGTCGATCATCTTCTTCTCCAATGGAAGGTAGCTTTTGAGTTGTGGGCTTAGTGTGTTGCCATCTTTGGGGTTGATAGGTTGATAGGGTGATGCCAGCTACAATGCTTCATCTTTGGGAAAGATGGAGGGTTAGATCAAATAATAAGGATGCTCTTTTGGTGTGATCATGTGGGAAATGGCCCCAAGCGCAATTTTTTGGATCCTTTGGAAAGAAAGGAATAGGAGAGTTTTTTAGAATGTACATTTATCTATTAATTGTATTAAAGTCTAGTTTAGTTAGGGTCAAGTTGTTTTGGAGTTTAAAAGTCCCATTCTCATTTTGTGAATTTAATTTCTCTGTAATTTTATGCTTTTGCTCTATTTGTATACCTCGTGTGTATAGTGGCTTTGCCTCTTGATATTGAATAAAATTTTACTTCATAAAAACAGAATAATATAAATTTATGGGCTTAATCATAATCTACCTAGAACATTGTTCTAAATATTAACATCAGTTGGCACGTTGACATGGCCCAATAATGATACGTACCACATCTATTAGTTATTGTCATTACATAATGAGCATTGTGTGATACAACTATGAAATTTTATTTTGAAGTTGCAAATCCTAAAATCTATACACTCATATTTTGATCCTAGTTATCCAAGTGCCATAATTTCTTATTACTTTTAGTCATTTTTATTCCACCTTTAGAGATGATCTACTACACATAGTACATTTATTGGTTTTAGGTCCTCGTTGAAACTAAAGATTATGTAAATTGTACAGAAGTAACCTAATCTAGCGACAACCAATATGGCCCAGTGCACCAAGCAAGCACCTAGATGCTATTATTCATGTTTTGCAGTGGGGGGCAAATTTATTAAGCCTTTTTATTTAACTTATATTAGTTATATGTGAAACTTATATGTTAAGCCCATGCAGTTGTGATCAATATGTTAATTTCTTGCAAAATGCAAGTTACAAGATTCTAACCTAAGCAACAAGACTAAAAACTGATGACAGAGAACTCAAGGAGGATAGCAATCAAATATGGGAGTAGATCAGCTGAGCTCCTCAAAGAATAAAAGGCATGTAATAAGAGAAGGGGGGGAGGGGAGGGATATTGTAACATAATATTATTTTAGAAAGTTTCCAATAGTTTCTTGAGCAATAGCTTCTTACATCCTGCCTGAAGAATTCTTATATTTATCTCTACTATTATTTTTGTTGGTATTATTGTTTCAAGTGCAGGTTAATATTTGATCAAATTAGATAGCCTTGATTTCCATAACCAAAGGATGCATGAGTTGGCTTCCTACCTAAACCACGAGAGAGAGAGAGAGAGAGAGAGAGAGAGAGAGAGAGACCTTTAAGACCTCTGCACCATGTAAATCTGCCAGCTGGCCCTGGAAACAGCAAAGCTAACATATAAGATTGTAGGCACAGAGGGATTACACTACTTACATAAAAAAGAGTCAAAAACCTTACTTTGATGCGGTAAGCCTCTGAAAGCTCCTCTTGGAGATTTAAATTCTCTCTTGTGCAAGAAGCCAGTTTCTTTTTCAAGTTCTCAATCTCCTGCTCCAAGGCAGCTGTCCTAATAAGGCATTGATTTCAATGCAAGGCATCTTTATTGCTAGTTCAAAAAATAAAAGACACAACCCCATACCCCACACCCACACCCACACCCACACCATTAAAAGAAATAGCATTGACCTTATCGACTTATAGTAGAAAAAAATATATATACCTTTGGAAATGCATTCGAGTAGCCACAACCAGGTAGCTAGGTCCAGCTTGTTGAATACACAATTGTTCAATATCTTTACGTAATTCGTCACGCTCTATAAAACAGAGTTGCCAATAAATTAAATCAAATATTTATAAGAAAGGCTTGATGCTAGGAAGATGGCTCAAAGTGCCAAAGTGCGGAACATGGGACCTAGGACGCACAACTTACAAATTTGCCATACACACATTGATCTGACAACTATTTGATACAAAGCAATACACAGTGGTACTGACCCCATTTTATTTAAATAGATTGAGAACGATGCGCCAAATTCAGAAAAGAAAAAAAAAAAAAAAGTGTAGAAAATATCAGACCTAGATTAGGTTATGCATTGGACTGACTTAAGCATGCCATGTGTCACATTTGAGGGTTGGACACGTGTCACCTCCTGGGCATCAAAGGCTAAAATATCCAATATTTCAGTGATATATTGTTGATATATCCATATATTGGAGGGTATCGATACGATATTGAACATACTTACATGTTTTTTCCTCAAAATATCAACTGATATATCGGGATATATCGAAAATATCAAGAAAATCGGGATATATTGAAAATATCTATAAATCTTTGTAAAAATAAAATAAAATAAAATTAAATAAAACATAATATTTCGGCCACTATTTACAAATATATTAAAATATTATATATATATATATATATATATATATATATATATATATCCGAGGTAGGGATTCCTTGTGTACAAGATTATTGATTTATTAGTTTATTCATTTGTTATCGTATAAATGATATAGATTTTAAATTTTTAATGTTATGTGACATTTTAATATAGAATTTGTAGAAATTTGTAATTTATTTTCTCTAGCATGATACACTTTATTGTCCCCCATACAACACAAACTTGTCTTATATACATTTAATTTACTACGTTTTGATTCTAAATTGTGTATTATAGTCTAATTCATCGTTTTGGAGAGTTCCATTGAAAAATCTATGCTTAACTAATAATATCCACCATATCTTTGAATCGATGTTGATATTTCCGATATAATCGATATATCCATCAACATATCCATGTTTCTGGGCTATCAATATATCCATCGATACTGAAATTTAAGTCCTTGACGGGCATCATGTCCACATTTGACCTAGTGACCAAGCTCCCATTAGAGCAAGATCTTGCAAAAGCCACCTCTTTCTAGGCCAACTACACTAAGGCCAGCTCCCACTTAAGCTACATCCCGTCGATGACAGCTTCTTATGAGGGCACTTCTCGCTAAGGCTAGCTCTCACAGGAGCAAACTAACCTAGACCTTAGCTTGCAAGGTCAAACCTTAACCTCGACCTTGGAATGCAAGGTTATGCCTCCACCTCGACCTTGATAAACAAGGTCACATCTAGACATGGGCATGCAAGGTCACACCTGGACCTCGGCATGCAAGGTCACTGTTAGAGATATGCCCTAAAACCAATCCTAAATAGCATATCAATTTCATATTATATTAATTGAAAGGTATAACTTGTCTTGTATATTTATATATATATATATATATATATATATGATAAAGTCCATGAATAAATGATAAAAGAAATATATATCTCAAGTTGTTGAGATAGGGAGACTTATATTTCTAATACACATTTATTCTAAAACAGTTCCTACTCATAGGTTTATTAAAGTGGACATTTATAAGCCATTAAGAGTAGCACAAATTTAAACTAGCTCCAGTGGGAGGATGGGTAGTATTTCCTATCTGTGTATTGACACTATAGTTAATCTGTGGCTGCACATTAATGAATATGTACACTGAACATGATCTACAAGAATATTCTTATGGAGTTCAAGTCAAAAAAAAATATTCTTAATGTTACATCCATCGAATGGTAATCCTTAGACTTGAGACACCAAAGTTATCTAGTGCATAGGTTAATAGAGTTTGATAGTATCTCGTACATCTTTAACCATAATAATGTAATCGGTACCCATTGGCTCTAATGAGTTATGCATGAAGATAGATGAGTGTGCAATAAGGAATCATCACTCTCACTTTGTTGAGAGAGAATGTCAGGGTTTGTTCACAAAGATAATTCTCAGTTTGAATCTCTGGCCAGAGTAATAGGTGAACTATGAAAGAGTTTTAGGTGAACTATGAAAGAGTTTCATCGGGTTCATCTTATTGAGATTATATTTTGTGAGACATATAACAAGTTATTAAAATAGGAGTTTGACTTATAACCATACCTGGTTATCTTAAGAGTGACATTAGGGGATGAAGGATTAAGTAACATGAAGGGTTCATTTAGTTCGACTATTCACCCATACCTAGGGTACGTCATGATATGTTGCTAGATGTCACTCATGACTAGTGAAGGCCTAATGATAAGTGTTATCATTGAGGGCAAAATTGGAAATATTTCAATTGAACCTTAAAATAGAAAATTTCTATTTTTGGAGACATGAGATGTCCCGGTCAACTACTAGGTTGGGGTGAACCCAAAGGGTCACACACAAAAAGGACACAAGAAAGCTCTTTAATTTATGAGAGAGTTAAGATTATAATTTATGTAACTTATTTGATCTCTTTAATTGATGGTTAATTAGGGAAGACCAAATTGCAAATTAGAAACCCTAGTATTTGCCTATAAACACATTGGGATGAGTGCATGCTAGCACTAAGTCCACTTAACCCTAAAATTAGAAAAGAGGCTATCACCCCACCCTTGGAGGCCGTGAGCTTGGAGTTCCCCTTAGGGCCGTGATCTTCTCTCTCCCTCTCTAGCTTGGTTTGATCAATCGCAAGGACTTTGAAGAGTTTTGTGTTCGTGTGGATACCTTGGAGGCTTCGTACACTTTGAAGCTTAGATTCGAGTTCAACGTTTCATCAAAAGGCAATCAAGTAAGTATGATTAAATTGTTTAATTGTTATTCTTGTTTATATTCATGATCCTATGCTTGTGCTTGATTGTTGGGTGGATTGTGACGATGGATTCAATTTATTTAAAAAGTTTTTATCGTATGTCTTCCGCTGTGAATCCTATTTCGTCAAATCCTTTCAGTCACAACTCACCTTGACCTTAGCATACAAGGTCACACCTCAACAAAACCTTGGCATGCAAGGCCACGCCTTGACCTGGACCATGGCCACACCTTGACTTGGACCATGACCACACCTTGACCTCAACCTTAGCATGCAAACTCACTTGGACCTTGGCTTGCAAACTCTACACAACCTAAGCATAGAGGTTGCAAGTGACCTAATGGACAATCTCACCTTCCCCTTGTCAAGTTCCTCCCCACCTTAACCAAATACCCACCTCAAGGTCTTAAATGCCTAGTAAATGGGTGCCTACCTCAACAGTGGAAGCAAAGACTCGAGAGCCTCTAAGGCTTCCCTCAAAAGTGCTTAAGGCACTGCACCTTGATGCTATACGCTTGCTTAGATTGAATGTAGCGGCCAATGGAGCCCAAGCTCATGGAGAGGTAGTTGTAAAACAACCTCACCATCTCCTCTCTTTTTTTCAAGATAAAGGATGTCACTGGCACACTATCCTTGTCTTTGACTATACATTTCAGAGGCGGGTCTTATCATGTGTCTGTGGTGCTCCCCATCGCTTAAAATCAAAGCGGTGGTTACGCAACTTTCTTTGTATGCACGTACTACCAGGAATATTCCCTTTGCCAGTTGCTCTTTGGTTAACATTTCCTGATGTAGGGATTATAAATTCGGAGACCATCCACTTCTTTTTCATGGAAGTATCCAAGCTTAACCCTATCTAAGATGAAGGCTCCACCTAGTTGCTCCAGAGAAAAAAGAATTCCTTTTCTATGGCAAGCTCACTAGACCGTAACCTTGGCTTTGTGGAATGTCACGAGGGTTGAGGTAGAGGATCCCTCCACCAGATCGATGGGAAGGAGGGCACCTTCACCTTAGCCTACTTGAAAGCTTATGACGATGAAGTAAAATAACCTTAATTTTGTTAAGCCAACTAAAATAGATTGTGCGAACAATGACAACGACAATGTGAGTTAATAGGTTCTTAAACCTCAAGCTAAATTTAAGTTTGCTCCAGATGATTCAAGGGAGATAGGAGTAAATCTAAACTATTTTTATATAAGTAAAATTGTATTATAAAAAATATTGGGAGTAAACAAAAAGAAAAGCCAAATCAACCCAAACTAACATCCCAAAAAAAAAAAAAGAGGGTAACTCATAAGCTTCCTTAGACGACCTGAACCTTAAGAAGCAAAATCTTAAGCTTCCCCATATGTATCACTAAAAATTCTTCTGCTGTGCTCCTTCCACACAATCCACAGAATGCTAAGTGACAGAAGTCTCCAAATCACCTCTCCCCTCCTCTCACCACCACAGAACTACCAACTACAAAAAAAAGCTCTTTCACTGACTTGGGATGAACCCAACCAACGCCTAGAAGAGACTAGACAAATTACCAAAGCTCTCTACTAAAAATAAAAAGGACAAAAAGATAATTCAATATCCCGTCCTCACTTTTGCACTAAATGCACCTATTTCTGCATTAGAACCCCTGCTCACCAAGTTATCCACTATAAGGCATTTATCATTTACCGTCATCAAAGCAAAATATGCAACTTTAGACGAAGCTCAAAAATTCTAAACAGTCCTCCTCCCCCCGGTGGTGTCTCACACACATACAAGAAAACACACTCCTTCCTCCCCTCTAGAATGAAAATATAGGGAGGCAACAAAGATTTAACCGGAAAGACCCTTTTACTATCAGCTAACCACACTAAAGAATCATCCATGTCACTGTACACAGTAGTGACATGCAATTTATTAAAGAGAGAGAGACTTTCCAATTCCCAATTCTGAAAGTGCCTACCAAAAACAAGATTCCAAGAAATGGAACTTCCCACCCATGCCACATAATCAATTACCAAAGCAACACATTCCAAAAATTTCCATCTAACAAAGCAAATAAAAAATAAAAATAAAAAAATTTGTTGGACCATATTCAATCCAACCACGTTAGCCATAACCCTACATAAGTCGCAAAACCCCAAGCAAGCAATCTCATCAGATCATCACTAGCGTCCTCTATCGCATAGCCTAGCACTCGTGAACCCTTCCACAACAGATCGCAACCGTCTTGTAGCAACTTGCATCACATAGCGACCAGAATATGTCTAGTAGCATAGAAATTTGGCTGAAAGAAATTTCGTCAAAACCTATCAGCAACATTGAAATTTGGTTTAGCCTTAACCGCACCATCTTGGATTCAGTAAACATCATCACAAACAGAAAACCTTGACATCCCCAAACCCAAATCGAGCCCCATCACGCCTCGAACCCCACGCTCACAGAATCCCACACCCACATCAATCCCGCAACCCAATCGAATCACATGCATCAAGTTGAGAATTAAGACAAACTGCTATGGGTCACTGACCCCATTTTTTGAAGCACTATTTGGTTTATTTATTTAATTTCCTTTGCCCCCTTTATCTAGTCAAATTTCTTTTGGGCCCTCTTTCTTTGGTTAATTCTTTTGCCCCTCCATATTTGGTTACTTTCCCTTTTTGTCCTCTACTCTTTCCTTTATTTCTTTAGTTTCCCCCTTCTTTAATTTTGGGTATCCACTCCAAGTGCACCACATCTTTTGTCTATTTGTGCATGCAATTTTTCCATTACTGGGCTTCAGGAAAGCTTACAGTTTAGTTTTATCATTGAGCTTTGGTAACGAAGTGAATCAACTATGAAGATTTGGTGAATTTGAGGGCAAATTCTATCAAATATTGAGGAAATGATGCAGATCACATAGCAGGGGTTTATAGCAATTGAAGATCTTATATATATATATATATATATATACAGAAATGATGTGATCAGGCCGCCGGCTGGAAACTCGAAGTTGCGGTCAAATTTTTTTGGGCCGTTGGATGTCATGAACGGCTAAGGATCGGCACAAGGGTCAAGAAAAAAAAAAGAGGGAAGCCTGTCCCTTCACGTGGGTGGGCTGTTCTTTCTCTATCTCCTTCCTTATTCCTCTTTTTCTCTCCTCTCCCTCATCTCACCCCCGTTGTTGGTCAGGCAGCAGCTGGTCGGGCACTTGCAGATCTCCGGCGACGGCGCTTCAGGTGCAAGATCTACACTCTCTCTCTCTCTATCTCTCTCAGTTCTTCTTCTTCTTCTTCTTCTTCTCTCTCTCTCTCTCACTCATTGCTCATCATCTGGACAGCAGTTGGGTTGGTTTGAAATCTCTGCATGTACTGCTGCTACTGCTAATGTGATTGTTGGGCGGTTTGAATCGAAAGGCACTTGTATGGATAGCATGGGAAGCACAAATCCACAGACACAGGAAGGATTAAATTCTAAGTTGAGCACTGGGTTGTTTGGATTGGCATGTTTACACACTTGGATTAACCATTGCCTTGTAGTTTATCTCGCTAAACCCCATCTTAGTGCATCCAGTTCCAATTTATTGACAAGTTCAGATTTATCGAGTGTCAAGTCTGCTCGCATTGTGAAGGGGTGGAACAAATTTTTTTTGTACTCTGTTGTTATTGTTATTGTATTAAGATACGTTTTTTACCATAGTTAACGGTCAAGGTTCTATCTATATATATATTTTTTTAGTTGTTGACGACCTTTGTAAATTGTAATTTTAATCAATGATGAGAAGATTTTGCCCAAATGTGTAGTTCTGTGATCATTTATATACTAACAGTACAAGCTCTGTTTTTTTTTGTTCCACTTCTTTTGGTGTCATTTAGATTTTTGGGTTTTTCACTAGGTGATGAATATGCTGATGTTCTCCTACTCTAGTGGTGTGTATCTCCACATCTAGAGGATAGGTCTCTAATTTGTGCAAATAAAGCATGTCTATACTTTATCAGTATTAGGGAAAAATCTAGGTGATGAAGACCATTGATATTTGATACTGAGAAATCAGCACATCAAGAGTTCAAGACTAACCCAAACAACACTACAAATAACAACACCCCACTCAGAAGCATTGAAGAAACTTTTCCAGGAACTAAAACGACACAATTATATGATCCCAAGTCATATACTCTATGTACAAAGGATCTGAGTGAAACTGCACTAAAATGGGCTTTTTTGACTCAACAAAAGTGCAAGTTGATGAAGATATCACCATGGACTGTATGATTATTTTTCTCTCCTTCCTATTAGCTCACCTACTAAAACAGAGTATTCCTTTGACAAGAATATGCAAATCCTCTATTCCCTCCTCTAAACTTTGGCAAGAAGAGATGCAAATAATCTTCCCTCCTTCAAAAGACAGTTTGATTGTAGAAAGTACCAATTTGGAAGTAGAATTAAAGAGAAATCTCAGTCTCACATTATGCTCCAACAGATTTAATTCCATTCTTTTTGCCCATTTGAAAGATTTGAAAGATAACTAGAAATCATTCCACTGGTTATCCTTTTTAAGTTTGTGATCTCAGCCGTGCCCATGCAGTGCGAAACTTGTAATCAATCAATGTAAAATACTAAAAGCAATCTCACAACTGGATTAACAACTACAATCATCATAAACAACTTTTTGAGTGCAAAAATAAACAAATTTCATATAGTCACTGCACAGAAATAGCTTCCACCCTAATATGATTTGCCTAGGACTTTTAAAGTTTTCAACTCATTGCGGGGTCACGGCAGCGGCGACGGCAGTCTCTCCTCTTCACGGCGGGGTCACGGCGGCGGGTCATGAAAACTGAAAATGAACAATGAGTGTGTGAGAGAGAGAGAGAGGGAGAGAAGAAAAAGAAGAAGAACTGAAAGAGATAGAGAGAGAGTGTAGATCTTGCACCTGAAGCGCCGTCGCCGGAGATCTGCAAGTGCCCGACCAGCTGCTGCCTGACCAACGAGGGTGAGATGAGGGAGAGGAGAGAGAAAGAGGAATAAAGAAGGAGATGGTGAAAGAACAGCCCACCCACGTGAAGAGACAAACTTCCCTCTCTTTTTTTTCTTGATCCTTGTGCCGATTCTTAGCCGTTCATGACATCCAACGGCCCAAAAAAATTCAACCGCAACTTCGAGTTTCCAGCCGGCCTGATCACATCATTTCTGTATATATATATATATATATATATATATATATATATATATATATATATATATATA
>JAESVK010000763.1:48527-61819 GCA_017140935.1 Hamamelis virginiana
GGATGAACCCAATGGGTCACACACATAAGGACATAAGTGAGGTTGTTAAACTTGTGAGAGGGATGCACTCTTATTAATATATGTTTGGCTTTAATTAATTAATGGTTAATTAATTAAGAGTCAAAAGGATATCTAATTCAAGAGTGTAAGTAACCAAAATAGGGTTAATGGTCATGCTAGCACTAGTAACCAAACACCCTAAGAAGAGGAGAGGTCTATTTAAAGAGAGGGAACCCTAATTGTCAAATAGCTTGAACCCATCAAGACCTCTCTCTCTCTAGGTGCCGCCCCCTCTCTCTCTCTCCCTCTCCATGCTTGTTTTTCAAGTGTTGAAAATCAATGAGGTTTTATAACTCTTATGTTCGTGTGGATCAACATTGGAGGCCGTAATATTTTTGAGGCTTGAAGATTGGCGAGGACGATCATCAAAGTGAGATAGCATCGCAAAAGAGCATATCAAGTAAGCTTTAATTTATTGTCTTTTACATTAAAGTTGATTCGTTTTATCGATTAAGTTGATTCATGGATGAATACAATGGGAATTTTAAAATATCCTACCTTCCGCTGCGTTCCTCGATTGTATTCTTTCAGGTAAAATAAATGACTAGTGATGTTATGTGGTGATAGGCAGTGATAGGTAACAATGGTGGTGATGGATAGAGCCGAGGGTCGTTGCCTAGGGTCTCCAAATTAATTTCTTTTAAAAAAAATTGGCTCCCCTAAGAGCAACCCAAACTAAAAAAACAATAGAAAAATTACTATAATCTATATCTATGTCTACATTATTTCTAAATGTCCCTTATTCAAAAAAAAATTAATTGACAATTTTACCCTCAATTAATCTAATAAAGACCATGCTATCCATATATGCTATAATCCAAACAATCCATTGGTAATTGAAATGAATATTAAGGAGATTTGTACATACATTGCACCAAATTATATCCCACATCAATTAAAGTTTCCTTGTATATCAATTTTCATTTGCAATTTGCAATGGCTTTATTTAAAGAATTTTTGAAATCATCACTCTATATGTTCATGAATATTAAATAATAGATTCATACTATGCGTGTACATTTCACCGGATTATCAATAATCTACATTGGAAAAATAAAAACTTCCAATTTTATTTATTTATTTGATTAGTTGAATATTGAAATCTATAAATGGCTATCGAATAGACACCATTAATCATATCTATATATTAAACTCAACCTTTGAATCACCCACCAACATATTTATAACATTTGATGAACATGGCATAACCCTCAATCTAAGAATCTGTCTGGTCTCAAGAAAGGCGAAGAAAAGAAAGTTGGAAGGTTCACATTTACTGCCTTTGATCTTACGAAAAAAAAAAATTGTATGATAAACTCAACGCATGATAGTCTTCAAATAATTAAAGATTTAGTTGAGTTAGTTTCTTTGGTTTCTTGGAAGTCAAAACAACCTTTCTATTATTGTAGAAATAAAAAAATCTATTAGAGCATCTACAATGCATTCTCCAATGCATTCATGTTATTTGATGTGCCAAAGTTAAAATTTGGTACCCCAAATGGCATCAATGCCAAAATTTTATCGCATATGTGCTCCTATGCATTAATACTATATTTTGGCATTTCTCATTTTTTTGAAAAGAAAGTATGAGTTGGCACAAATGGCAAGTATCATTTGAGATTTATAGGTCCCAAATTTGGTAGTAAAGTTTGCCATTGCCAAAATTTGGCATCCCATTGGAGCAAGTTATTTTGATGCCACTGCCAAATTTTGATAATGGCACCTCATCCATTAATTCAATTAGAGATGCTCTTATATTTATTGATTTAGCATTTGTTTAATATAATTTTTACTTCTCCAAAAAAAAATAAATGAAAATATTTCAAAAATTTTGAACATTTTATTTTAATTTAATTGTATTTCTCACTTTATAGCTCAGAGTTTAAAGGTTTTTTTTTTATTACAAAAATTATTACGTGGTGCAATGATAAAAAGGCCATAGATAAGGTTCCAAACATCTCATCCTTCTAAAATTATAGGGGCCTTTTTTATTATAAGACCCACAAGAAAAAAAATGGCCACCCAATATAGGAACTAAAAAAAAATGTAATTAAAGAGACATTAACACCCATTGGGGCCCCTCCCCCCAACTCACATAAACCTTCCCCCTCCACAACCTTTATCTCTCTTCGATTTAGGTATTCAACTATTCAAAGTATATTTTTTGGTCCCCACATACTACAAAGGAGTATTAATATAGATTTATTGATTTTAGGGTTTTGATGATTCATAACAAAAATTGGGTTTAAAAATTTTCAATTATAAACCAACATTTACACTGTGCCTTCAATGTTACTTTGAAATCATCTTGTTAAAATTGCTTGCTTAGTTAATTAACAGAGGAAAAAAAAATTGAAAGAATATAAATAAAAATGCTAAACTAAAGTTATTGGTCGTGACTCATGAGAGTTGCATAATAACAGTTTTCTCATACATATTTATAAACCTATTAGGCTATTATTCAATATTTTGAATTAACTTAGAAATCCAACTCTTAACTCTTACCAATTTCCCTTCCCTTTTTTCTTTCAGTAATGATTTAGTGATAATATATGCAATCCAACTTCGTATAGGTACTAGCAAACAAAGGAAAAATAGTGGATACTTCAATATTTTATATGCAATTTTTTTTTTGTCAATATATAGTAGGGCCCATACTAAGAGCACGCCTAGGCCCCCCAAATCTCAGGCCAACCCTAGTGGTGGTGGTAATGAGTATTTGATAATGTTACGTGATAATGGGAGGTAGTGGTGGTAGCGGTGGTAGCGGTGGTAGCGTTGATGATAATGATTGGTTAATAATATTGTTTTATGATGATGGTGGATGGGTGGCAACAATTAGGGAATTTGTGATGTTGAATGGTGGTTGACGGTGATAATAAGAGATTGGTCATACTAAGATCGATGGCAGTAATGATGACAGTGACGATAATGGGTGGTGGTGGGGCCTCGGATCACAAGGTCAGTGATGTTGGAATATAGCGGTAGCGATGATGGCGGGCAGTAATGGGGGTGGACTTGTGGTGACTACAGACTATGAGTGGTGTATGTGAGGTGATGGTCATATAGCTTTCTACTTTTGTGAATTACATATCCAATAATCTGTGACATAGGCATTTTATCGGTTTAAGGATTTTTTTAACATAACAAATAAACAAAGAAATTTGGAAATTTCAAAAAGCTTGTAGTATAAAATTGGACTTCATGGTATAAAGTTCTAAATTCATTTTCCTATTTATTTATTTTATTTTAATATACTCTGTAATAATGAAAATCATAGAACTTACCCTTAACTTGAGAATGAAATAACATGTTGATACGAATTTCATTATAAACTCATGTATGAAACTTTATTTATCTATGAAATGGCTTTTTATTACCATGTAAACCTGTGTTTAATTACTGTTCATGATAAAGTCCTTGGATAATATGATAGAGAGTTATATCTCAAGTGTTGAAATAAAGAGACTAATAACTTTCAAGTACATCTATCCTAGACTTGTTCCTAATCATATATATTTGGGGAAACCATTAAGATTAGCACAGGTCATACTAGCTCTAATGGGAGGATAGTGAGTCTCGAGCCATCTGTGCAGAGACACTATAGTAAATATGTGGGTGCTTGTTAAAGAACGAGTACACCGAACGTGACCAATATGAGTACTGCTTATGGAATTCTATTTGTATGTTAAAAGCTGCTCATGTGTATAGTCATACTTGTAATCCTTAGACCTGAGACACCACTAGTTATCTTATGCATGAATTACTAGAGTTTGATAGTATCTTGTACACCCTTAACCATAAGGATGTAATCGGTATTCATTGGCTCTAATGAGTTATGTATGAAGATAGGTGAGTGTGCAATAGGGAATCACCACCCTTAATATGAAAAGGGTGAATGTCAATATTAATTTACAAATACTATCTCAATGAAGTCTTTGGCCAAAGCAAAAGGTAACAAAGGGAAAGTGTTTCCCAAGGGTTTACCTAATTGAGATTATATTTTGGTGAATCAGTAACACAAGATTAAGTTAGGGTTTGACATAAATCCATACCCAACTAACTTAATTATGACATTGTTTGGTAAAGGTTTATCAATTACACGAAGGGTTCATTTATGCAGATATATTCATCCATACCTAGGGTACGTCATGATATGTTGCTAGACGTCACTCATGACTAGTGAAGGCCTAATGATAAGTGTTATCATTGAGGGGAAAATTGGAATTGTTCCAATCGAACCAAAAATATAAAGTTTTTATTTTAGGAGACATTGAGATGTCCCCTGCCACTACTAGGTTGGAATGAACCCAATGGGTCACACACATAAGGGTTTAAGTGAGTCTCTTGAATTCAAAAGAGGGGAACATTATATTTTATGACTAGTGGGGTCTTTGTTATTAATAGTTAATAACTAAAGGGGCTTAGTTATAAATAAAGAGTGTTAATTAGTAACCCTAGGGTTTTACTATAAGTATATGTGGATGAGTCGTCAAGCTAGCACAAGCAACCACTCATCACCTAAGAGGTTGCACGAATTGGAGAGGAGAACCCCTTGAGGCCGTGAGCTCTCGCTTTTTCTCTCTAGTCGTGTGCTTTCCCTCTCCCTCTTTAGTTTGCTTCTTGCAAAGTGTTGTAAGGTTGCAAAGGTTCAAGTGGTCTTCTACTCGGGTGAACTTGGCTTCCATACACCTTGGGGCTTAACGAATCGAAGGGAATCGCATCACAAAGAACATACAAGTAAGCTTTATTTAATGTTTATTTAAAGTTTTGATTCTTATCAATGTTTGAGAACATCCCAGGATGATTACAATGGAGAAAAATTTTTGTTTTTTATTTCCGCTGCGTTTCTCCCATGTAATCTTTCAAATTTGTGAAAGAGTGGGGTTATTGCAATTCCAAAGTTTTGTTTATAAACCCAATTTGTATCTAGACCCCAATATTTTGTAAAAAAAAAAAAAAAAGTTACCCACAATAACCGTTAACCCTATTTATGCCCTAATCACAGCCCAACAAAAATCTCTCATCTCTTCTCACTTTGCTTCTCCTACCCATATTCTTTCTCAACTTATCTCATTCCTCATTTCATATAATCTCATACAACTTACCTATATTATGGTTTTGTTTCAATTTAATAGTGGTTTTACACTGAGAGTGGTCAAACGAAGCTCCAAGATGATTAAAAATTTAGAATAGTGAGAATGTGTTTTTGAAAAATCGTGGAATGTTTTGTCAGTTGCAGAACCAAACATTTTGCATATGTTCAGTCGATTACATATGTTCGGTGGAAACCGATTGAACATATGCAAAATGTTTCGTTGGCTTCCACCGAACATGTTGCATTTTTGTGAACTTCATTTTCGTAAACTCCATTTTTGTGAACATATGAAACATGTTCGGTGGAAGCTAACCAAACATTTTGTATATGTTCAGTTCTGCAATAGACCGAACGTGCCGCAATTTTTCCAAAAAAATATATACAAAATGTTGGGGCAATAAGCCCTTAACTTCTAGGTGTGAATTAAACCAAACAAAATGAGCCAAGAATGCTTAAACAATAACAATGCATGCCGTCCGGATTTCTACAAATACTCTAAATCAATTCTAGAGTTCAACCAAGCAATTTATCAAGTAGAAATTAAGTGAGGCAATTTATCAAACATGTAAAGAGAGCATTAACAAAGCATACCAAACATAGAACACCAAGATATAACGTGGTTCGATGATGTGCCTACATCCACGGGTCAAGCTCCGAATCAATCCACTATATTCAACAAGATACAATGGTTTTTACTCAAACTTTATCACAAAGCTTATGCTAATCCTCAACAATGGAGAAATACAAGGTTTACCTCAAAAGCTTCACAAACCCTAGCTTTACCACACCCAAAGCTTCCAAACAATAAGTTAATTGGAATGATCATCAAACTCCTTCGAAAGTCCCACTTCGAACGGCTTTCAAAATGGTGATGAAGGCTAGAAGAAGAAGTTCCTAAACCCTTTCTTTCTCTCCCTGCGTGTGCTGCTGCCCGCTGCTCTCTCTTCTCACTCTCTCTCTGTTTCTGTCGTGGAGGAGTAAAAACTGAAGAGAAATGGGGCTAAAACAACCCTATGTAAAATCATATGACTTGGGTCTTTGGGCCTCTCATGAGCCTGTACTAAAAATAGCCCAACACAATAATCTCCCCCTCTAGACCCATGAGGGGAGTAACACAACACGATGAACCCCTTACTGGGAGTCCAAGCCTGCCAATTTTGAACACAACTCAAGCTTCTCTCTTGGAACAGCTTTAGTCATCATGTCAGAAGGATTACTGTCTGCGTAAATCTTCTTAAGCTTCATAAGCTTCTTTTTAATGACATCTCGTAGCCAATGATATCTCACATCAATGTGCTTCGTGCAGGAATGGTACGAAGTATTCTTGCTCAAGTCCATAGCACTCTGAATGTCACAAAACACAACATACTCACCTTGCATCAAACCCAGCTCTTGGACAAATCTCTTCATCCACAACATCTATTTTGCTGCTTCAATTGCTGCTATGTATTCTGCTTCAGTAGTAGACAAAGCGACACATTTCTGCAACTTAGACTGCCATGAAACAGCTCCTCTAGCAAAAGTGAACAAATATCCATAAGTCGACTTTCTACCATCAAGGTCACCTGCCATATCATTATCTGCAAAGCCTTTTAACACTGGTTTTGAACCCCCAAAACTCAAGCACAATCTGGAAGTACCCCTTAAGTATTTGAAGATCCATTTCACTGCTTCCCAATGCTCCTTTCCTGGATTTGAGAGAAATCTACTCACTGTACCAACTGCATGAGCAATATCTGGCCTTGTACAAACCATACAATACATAAGACTCCCAACTGCTGAGGAGTAATAAATAGAGGCCATCTTTTCCTATTCATCTGTTGTAGTGGGATATAAGCTCCTGTTGAGTTTAAAGTGATTGGCTAGAGGTGTGCTAACTGACTTAGCATTTTTCATGTTGAACTTTTCAAGCACCCATTCAACATACTTTTCCTGTGACAACCACAGCTTCTTGGCCTTTTTGTCTCGAGTAATCTGCATACCCAAAATCTATCTTGCAGTCCCTAAGTCCTTCATGTCAAAGGACTTAAACTACTCCTCTTTTAGCTTGCCAATCATTTTTGTATAATGCCCTACTATTAACATATCATCAACATGAAGCAAAAGGATAATGAAGTTACCATCTGCAAACTTCTTGAAATAAACACAATGATCTGCATCTGTCTTCTTTTACCCGTGGCTCACCATAAAAGAATTAAACTTTTTAAACGACTACCTTGGCGCTTGCTTAAGCCCATAAAGACTCTTTTTCAGCTTGCAAACTATGTGCTCTTTTCCTTTCACCTCAAAACCCTTTGGTTGTGCCATGTAAATCTCTTCATTTAAATCACCATGAAAAAAAATAGTCTTTACATCCAACTGCTAAAGCTCGAGGTCTAGACTAGCAGTCAAACCCAAAACAACTTTGATAGAAGGCATCTTCACAACTGAAGAGAATATCTCATCAAAGTCAATACCATTTTTCTGCCCAAAACCTTTTACCACCAAGCGAGCTTTATACTTCAAAAATTTTCCATTACCGTCTTTCTTTAACTTGAACACCCATTTGTTTCTCAATGCTTTTCTGCCATTGGGAAGTTCCACCAACTCATAAGTGTCATTCTTTAACAAAGAATGCATCTCTTCCCGCATAGCTTTTATCTAGCTTGCCTAATCTGCATGAGTTTGTGCGTTTTGAAAACTCTCTGCCCCCCTTATCAGTAATCAACATATACTCTGAAGGAGGATACTTGGATGATGGTCGATGCTCCCTGTTAGTCCTTCTAACCTGAGGTTCTGTGATGTTTTGTTGAGGAGCCTGCTCCCCCTGCTCAACAACTTCTTCATTCTCTGGCATCCCATCATCAAACACTGTCTCTGGTGCTTCATCCCCTATCATCTCCGGTGCCTCATCACCGGTCATCTTTGCTCCCCCATCTACAGTATGCTATACTGGAGAATGAATGGCTGCAAGATCAATAACACCATCACTCGTGGCTTTAGACTTTTTAGTCTTCTCAAAATCTGAAACAGTTTGATCTTCATGAAAGATTACATCCTTGCTTCTGAGAATCTTCCTCTTCACTAGATCCCATAACCTGTACCCAAACTCTTCATTTCCATAGCCAACAAAGGTACATGGAAATGCTTTGTCATCAAGCTTTGACCTCTGCTCTTTAGGTACATGTGCAAATGCCTTGCACCCAAAAACCTTAAGATGATTGTAGATGACATCTTTCCCAGTCCATACCCTCTCTGGAATGTCAAACTCCAAAAGAACTGATGGAGACCTATTTATCAAGTAACAGTGCGAACAGCTTCACCCCAAAAAACCTTAGGTAACTTAGCTATTCTAAGCATGTATCTGACTTTCTCAACAATAGTGCGGTTCATCCTCTCTGCTACACCATTGAGCTGTGGAGTGCCAAAAACTGTCTTTTCGTGTCTAATACCATGTGTTGAGCAGCAGCCTTCAAACTCATTTGATGTGTACTCACCCCCGTTGTCAGTACGAAGACACTTCAAGAACTTTCATGTCTCTCTTTCAACCAAGGCATGGAAATTCTGAAAAATCTAATACACTTGATATTTGGTCTTCAAGAGATAAACCCACACCTTTCTTAATGCATCATCAATGAATGTGACAAAATACCTATTGCCACCCAAGGACTCCACGTCAATGGGACCACAAACATGAGAATAAACGAATTCCAATATATTGGATTTCTTTTAGAAGATTTAGAAAAAGAAATTCTATGATGCTTTCCAAATAAAAAATGATCACAAGGGTTAAGAATTTTACCTTTAGCAAAAGGAATGAGAGACTTTTTGGCTAGAATGTACAACCCTTCCTCACTCATGTGACCCAATCTCTTGTGCCATAAATTTGGGGAAGAACCATCTTTAGTAGCATTCAACCCATCTCTACATACCTTCACAAGTATCCCGTAGAGTGTGCTTCCAACCTTGCCTCCAGCAACAACTAAAGCCTTTGGTAAGCTTCCACTTGCCATTACCGAAGTAATTCACATATCCTTCCCGATCCAAAGCAACTCCCGAAATAAGATTAAGGCGCAAGTCAGGAACATGTCGCACATCCCTCAGAGTTAATGAACCAACATCCGTCTGTATGCAAACATCGCCAATACCCACAATCTTGGAGTAATTGGTGTTACCCATCTTCACTATACCAAAGACTCTTGCCCTGTACGATGTGAAGCACTCCTTATTAGGAGTAATATAGTAAGAAATTGCTGTATCAACAACCCACTCAACCTCATTATTTGTATTAGGCAAACATTCTTCATCTCCAAAAGAAAGAATTACCACATCTTCATCAGAAAAAGCGGCTGTAGTGTTTTTGTTGTCATCTTTCCTCTGATTGTTGTTTTCTTTCTATTTCCTTTTCCAAGCATAGTAGTTTCTTTTCAAATGTCCCTCCTTGCCATAGTGACAGTATTTTCCTCTTTCACTAGACTTCCCTATGGACTTTTACTTGCCTCTGGATTTACCACGAGCTTTATGTCATCTACTTTTACCTCTTCCCCTATTCTCTATGACAAGAGCCTCGGCCTCAAAAGATATTCCTTGTTCCTTCATTCTGGCTTCTTTATTAAGTAGACTGTCTTTCACCATATCCATGGTCACCTTACCGTTAGGAGCTGAGTTGCTTAGTGAGACAACTAAAGTATCCCAACTGTCAAGTAATGAGCTCAAAAGCATTAATGCTTGCAGCTCTTCATCTAGCACTATCTTCATAGAGGTCAACTGGTTCACGAACCCTTGAAAATCACTCATATGCTCTGACACACTGTGCCCATTCTTGTACTTCAAGTTCACAAGTCTTCAAATCAACAATGCTTTGTTTTGCGCAGTTTTCCGTTCATACATGCCTTCCAATTTTTCCCAAAGTGTGTGGGCATTAGTTTCTTGAGACACATGATGGAACACACTTTGATCAACCCATTGCCTAATCAGAGCAACTGTCTTTCTATTCATTATTTTCCATTCAGGATCTACTATGTCTTTTGGTTTACTTTTCTCACCATAAATAGGCGCATACTAATCCTTACAATAAAGGATGTCCTCTATTCTTGGCTTCCAAATGGAGTAATTAGACGAGGTAAGCTTAATCATAGCCCCTGAAGATTCCTCCATTTAAGTTTAACACCAACCACAATACCCAAGCAATATAACCAATAGCTCTGATACCACTTGTTGGGACAATAAGCCTTTAACTTCTAAGTGTGAATTAAGCCAAACAAAATGAGCCAAGAATGCTTAAACAATAACAATGCATGCTGTCCAGATTTCTACAAATACTCTAAATCAATTTTAGAGTTCAACTAAGCAATTTATCAAGTAAAAATTAAGTGAGGCAATTTATCAAACATGTAGAGAGAGCATTCACAAAGCATACCAAGCATAAAACACCAAAATATAACATGGTTCGGCTATGTGCCTACATCCAAACAACAAGTTTGGATTCAAGCTCCGAATCAATCCATTATATTCAACAAGATACAATGGTTTTTACTCAAGCTTTATCACAAAGCTTAAGCTAATCCGTAACAATGGAGAAATACAAAGGTTACCTCAAAAGCTTCACAAACCCTAGCTTTACCACACCCAATCCTTCCAAACAACAAGTTGGAATGATCCTCAAACTCCTTCGAAAGTCCCACTTTGAACGGATTTCAAAATGGTGATGAAGGCTAGAAGAAGAAGTTCCCAAACCCTTTCTTTCTCTCCCTGCGTGTGATGCTGCCTGCTGTTCTCTCTTCTCACCCTCTCTCTGTTTCTGTCGTGGAGGAGAAAAAACTGAAGAGAAATGGGACTAAAACAGCCCTATGTAAAATCACATTACTTGGGTCTTTGGGCCTCTCATGGGCCTGGACAAAAAACAGCCCAATACAACACAAAAACTTTAAAAAGCACATCTTCTCACTGTTCTCATCATTTTGGAACTTCATTTTGACCTCTTTCACTGTTACACCATCCTTAAATTGAAACAAAACCACAATGTAGGTAAGTTTTATGAAATGAAGAAGGAGAAATGTTGAGAAAGAAGATAGGTAGAAGAAACAAATTGAGAAGAGAGCTTAATTAGGGTAAAATGAGCATTTTTTTCAGTTGGGTGTAGAGGAAAGATGATAGATAGAAAAAGAAAAATAAGAAGAGGTTTTAGTTAGGGTATAAATGAGGTGTTTTTTTTTTTTTTTTTTTTTTTTTTGGGTGTAAAGATCAAAACATCATTGAGTTATTTGGTTTTTTAGAAATTGTTAAGTCCTTTAAAGTAAATTTACAAACGGGTACTTTAGAAATAAAAAACTATTGGGCATAAAGAGCAATGAGGAGTGGCAATAACCCCACCTTTTGTGAAACTACTTTAAAATTCTAAAGCCTAAGCTCGATACCAACCTAAGCCAAAGTAGATCGAACTTTGTCTGGTCAATGGGTAGGACTGGGCTGCCCATTTAAGCTTTTGTTAAACCCAGGCCCAACTCATGGACCTTATATAATTCCGACTTATGGGCTTTATTTAGTCTAGTACGAGCTAGCCTAAAATTTGAGCCTAATTTCATTCTTAAAGTTGGGCATATATGGATGCCATCACATAAGCTCAAGATGATCTTCAAGTTTTGCCACATGGAATCCATCACCAAGCTCACTTATCTTTCTGACCAAATTCTATTCAATCTAACACTTTTTTGGTTTCATGGTTTGTCTAAAGGACACATTTTGAATGATTTCACATTGGAAAGTTGCTCTTTTTGAAATCAACATGTCAAGATCAGTTCAACTCATTTTGCTGATTTTAGTTTGATACTAAACATACGCATACATGTTACAAGGCTCCTTGCAAAAATCATGATCGCAAGGAACCTGCCATACAAAGTTTCGATCGAAATGGCAAGAAAGCTCAGATCATAGTAGCCTCAATTTTTTTTTTTTTTTGCTTTAGTAATGGAATGAATCAATAATAGTAATTAATCACAATAACATAAGCGATTACCCCAAACTACTATCTTAGTCAAGCCAAGTACTAGTGTCTATAATTCTCTTTTCATCTACTTTATACAAATATATATATATAAACACGTCACAGGCATATATATCTATTGCTAAAACCAAAACAATACAAAAATAGAGCAAAACATGCAAAACTTCTTCAAGTTCATGCTTAAATTTGGTCCCAGCCCTTCTAAAAATCAGACTAATGGGCCTGAAATACAAGCGGGCGAATGATTCGGGCTGATGGATAGAAATCCGGGCTGAGCTTTTAAAAACCAAGTCCAAGCCTTATTTATATAAAATTTGGGAGCCGTTATTGCAACCCCTTCAAGTATTAAGGCAACCCCAATTATAAGTAAACCTCAAATAATACTAAGTAAACCCCACATACTTACAAAAATACCCATAACCCCATTTTACTCGTAACAAATTTGTATCTACACCTTATTACCCACATCTTCCCATCCCCTTTCAAAGACGACAGTACAACCTAGAGCATATACGCATCCCACGATGCTTTTATAATGTCTCTTCATCAACAAGATTTCACTAGCACCCATCTTCGGTGGCGACAAATCTAGGTAGATACCCTCCCAGGGCCGACCTTGGGCTTTGGGTGGCTTGAAGCTGCTACCTAAAAGGGGCCTCCTCTACATGTAAACTCTAAAAAAAATTTGTATCTTAATTACTACGTTAAAGATTTTAGTTTCTTATAAAACAATATCTATTATAGCATATTATAGCCGGGAAAATAGTTAAATAGAAAAGGGTTTTCAATTGGCTTACCCCAAACCTCAACAGTAATCAACAAAAAAGAATTGCTTAATAATAGAACATACCATGTCAATGTTGTAGCTAACCAATATGATCTTTGTCCATTAACAAAATAGTATCTCTATCTTCTTCTTCTTCCACTGCATTCGAAAAGAAAAGCAAAAAAGAATAAAAAACTATTGTATCATGGAATTGCCCAAAAAAACAATTTCAAATATAAAACAATATATATTTTTTATAATTACCTAAAAAATAAACGTGTCATTGAAATATTACTCTTCTTGCATTTGCACCCGCGAAGTCGGTAACCAAAGTAAAATAGTCAAGCTTTTTGGCCAAATCATTTTCAATGGATAACATTGCCAAT
>JAESVK010000763.1:120657-152987 GCA_017140935.1 Hamamelis virginiana
GTGGCGGCAATGTAAGAATTCCAAGCTCTCTCTCTCTCTCTCTCTCTATATATATATATATACACAAACTTGATCCATTAAAGTCGGACCTTAAATTAATTTGGGGTCCATTCACTATTTCTCACACAGTCGATAGTATTTTGAAAAAAAAGCCGTTGAATTAGATAATCTTCTTATGTATGTTATATCAGTCAAAAATTACAGTGATACAACAATCGGTTTTCAAAATACAGTCTGTTAATCGATTTTTAAAATACTGTTAGAGTGTTTCATGGATTGTATCTTGAAAACCGACCATTGGATCACTATGATTTTTGGCAAACATGACATACATTAGAAGATTATTTAATCCAACGGCCGGTTTTTTAAAATACCAATTCCAGTGAAAAGTGGACTTTAAATTAAGTTTAAGACCTTAAAGGATCATCTCTCTCCCTCTCTCCCTCTCTCTCTATATATATATATATATATTCCTCTTTTTAAAAAATTATTTTGCTTTCATTTTTAATTAATTACACTGTAGCTCTTTAAATTAGTCGAGTTGAGCCGGGTAGTAAACTCTTCAGGCTTGGCTTGATAAATTAACGAGCTTAAAAATGAGAATCGAGCATGGCTTGTTTATCTCATTTGTGAGCTCATTAGCTCAAACAAGCATTTAATCGAGACAATTTCAAATCGAGCTCAAGTAGTTTAAGCTGGGCCATTGAGGAATATCCAGAAAGGCATTTCAAGAATCTGCCTGATTCTAATATTTATAGTATTAATGTGCTTATTGAGCCGAGTAGTACTTAGCTTGGCTTGATAATTAAACGAGTTCACAAAGAAATAAAGTTTGATATTGACTTGCTTATTTTACGAGCGAGTTGAGCTGATCTCGAAACAGCCTCTACTAACTTGGTTTGTCTCACTGCCCTATAAACTTTTTTTTTCCTTTTTCAGGTGGAGAAAGCTGAAGTGATACAGACCATACTCTTTGTAGGTGGAATAAACACATTGTTGCAGACTTGGTTTGGAACTAGGCTTCCTGTGGTGATGGGTGGTTCACGCGCATTCGTTGTTCCAGCAGTCTCCATTGCCCTTGCGAGTAGATTTAACACATACATAAACCCTCATGATGTCAGTCTACACATTTTGTCTTCCCCTTTCCCCAATTTCTACCACTTTGGTTGGTTCTTGGAAAGAATGGGAGAAAAGTAGAAAGAAAAATGCTTAGAAAATGCTCTATATTCTTGGAAAAAATGAGAGAAAAGAAAACAATTTGATTAATAATGGAAGCATTTTCTCTTCTCCTGTCATTTTTTTTTTACCGACAAAGACCTACAAGTAGTTCAATGGATTGGTGTACTTATAATCCTTACCTTGTATTCCTGGATTATTTTCAGAGGTTCAAGGAATCAATGAGAGGAATACAAGGAGCTCTTATGGTTGCATCAATCTTCCAGATAGTTGTCGGTTTCCTGGGTTTTTGGAGAATTGTTGTAAGGTGGGAAATTGCTGAATTCCCATTGTCAATTTAAGGAAGTGACTGTTTTTTATTAGACTAAAAAGTTCAGTTGCATTTTATAATGTTGTAGGTATCTAAGCCCTCTTTCTGCGGTCCCTCTTGTAACTCTTACTGGACTTGGACTCTTCCAACTTGGTTTTCCCCAAGTAAGAGTTCTGAATTCTCCATTCCCTTATTGCTCAATGTGGATGATTGTTAATCTAAAAAACTCTGCTGTAGTTTTAATATTATGCTTTGGTGGTTGTTCTGGACCCAACAGCTTTTTTCTTTCTTTTTCTTTTGTGGGGGGAGGAGGGGGGGGTATATGAGTGATAATCCCCTGATTATTCGAGGGTCAAAACAGTTTGGGAATCCTCAAAATTGGGCCTGGAAATTTTAGTTTTGGCTTAAATGTGCCAAACCCTGTTTGGTAATAGCCAGTCCAATGAAATTCTGAGAATCTTGTTTTTTTTTTTTTCCCTCCAAATTGAGGAAAAGTGAAACAGGATGTAGTTAGTTCTTATTAGGAAAATCAGAAAGGACCACGGGCATAATTGGTCAGCCCAAAGAGTGAAGTTTCTGGTACAGATTCAGCTAATTTTATCACATAAATGACAGTGACACGGTGAATTGTAGAAGAAGAATCTTTGGTGTGGATTTATAGAATTCTTTTCTATTTTTTTTTCAATCTTATCATTTAAGTGTTTTGATGGAATAGACATTGAACTTTTGGTATTCCATATGGTTAGTTTGTTTGGGCTAGCAAATCTTTAAGATGAGGATATGAGATTCACTCAATGGTGGATGTGGCTCTCTATGCTTCCAGCATGTAAAATGGCTGGGCAGATGGTTCCTTTACATCCTACAACCTGCCTGGAGGGATCCTACTAATTTATATAATATGATATAATCATAATTACTCTATAGAATTTTTATTAGGTATCGATGGGACCATCACTTGCTTTTCATCTCACAGACAAATGGCTACCGTGATTTTTAAAATTGCAAAAAAACCTAAGCACGTAATTAGAGGAATTCTATTGGTTCTTCCATAATCACAGCATTTATATGTACAGAATCTGGGTGTTACATGTTATACAGCAAAACCGGGGTGTATAATTATTTTATTCTGCTGTTTCTATAAAACTATTTGTTTTGATACCATTTCTTGTTCCATATAGTTATTAGTTTGTCTATCAAAGTGTTTTATTTAATCATTTTTTTGGTTGATGCTTGTAGCTGGCAAAATGTATTGAAATTGGACTTCCAGCATTGATTTTACTGGTTCTTCTCTCTCAAGTGAGTGGCATCTCAGCTAAATTTAATTTAATTTCCATTGTTCATGAAGCCACAATATGTCAATGATTCACTGTCATATAATATAATGTTTTGACTTTTATGTATGTTTTAAAACATGATAGGGAATTTATTTACAATGAAGTGTGATTGTTGGGAGAGATACTGTGCAGAGGCAGGGGATTGGGATCAACCATATGATGGATGTCTGACAAATTTATTGTCAAATGTAACATGGAAAATGAAAAAAAGAAAAAAAAAAGGGAGGAATGGTGGAATGGTTACAGTTACGCATTGGACTGAGCTTGTCTTACTCAGGATTACTTCTAGGTAGGATGTAGAGTTAAGAAGCAAAGACACAGACACATAATACAGTTATAACACAACAAGAATACATCGATATAGCAAATTCTAAAAAATGTTGTAGACATATTGCTGGGGACAAGAAATTAGTAAAATATATATTTTTACACATACAGTTATATTATGTCATGTAGCTTTCAAAACACATCCTTTTATATATTTTTTTGAAAATCCTAGTTCAATTGTTCACAAAAAAGATAGGACAAAAAAGAAAAGGAAGAAAAAAAACAGAAGTTGAAGAGAGAGGTGTCATGTTAGAAGCGTGTCGGAGGAGTGAAGTGTTTGACACGTCTGACACTGGTCTAACACTGCCATGGCACCTCCAGGGAAGTGTTCATTCTTCTTAGATGTAGGGTGGTGAATTGAGTTTTGACTTCCTAGGCCCTTGCTTCTGTCGTCATTAAGAACTCTGATTCAGTGAATGTACCTTAGGTTCCCATGGTTGTTCGTCAAATTTGTAAACAGAAAAGAGAATATGACACACATTTGGGGCATGGAATTTATGATATTTCTTTTCATGTTTTAATATAGTTGTACATGAATTTCTTGAGCTTATGTCTGAACTTGTGGTTAACTAATGCTTTTGCAGTATCTCTCTCATATGATGAAATCAAGAAGAGCCATTGTTGATCGATTTTCGGTCCTTTTCTCGGTGGCCATTGTATGGTTATATGCAGAAATTCTGACTATTGCTGGTGCATATAATGGAAAACCTCCAGCCACACAGATTAGTTGTCGCACTGATCGTTCTGGGCTCATTAGTGCTGCTCCTTGGTTAGCTCAAACATAAATCCTTGATTGAATTTTGTTTAATTGTATGTCTTGTTTTTTGCAGCATATTTTCACTTTACTTTAATTTTAATATTACAATATTGTTTTGCTTGACTTCCACTCTTACAATATGTCATGGTCAAGCCAGTCCACTGTCCATACTATGCACTATTTACTAGTTACAAAAGCTCAAAATTATCCCATGAGCTGTACTCTTAATTCTGATTGACTTTGTATGGTAAATAGATGACAATGTTGAATTAGTGCTTGTAATGTAACCATGTGAAACATGCCAAATTTGTCGAATTTCATGTCAATTGCCTATTTTGGGCTTCAATTTATAATATGTTCAGTTATTATGCTTGTTTTAAAAACACCATAGTATGTCCACTACAAATAAAGTATGCAACTGTGATTTAGTATTTTCAGAAATATCTTCATATCATTAATGTTGCAATTTCTAGTCTATCATTGGCTGTAATATAGGAAAGAAAGAAGGTTAGCATAATCTTTTGTGCTTTTAATATTTTTATAATGTTGGGAGCATGTGTTCAGTGTCAATAACATTTGCAGTTGAGATAGTTTGTTGTTTGTAATCACAATAGCAGCTCTAGTTGGTTCGCTTGTACCTTCTTAGGAATATAATTGGCATGTAATTGTCCCCTGCTTGAGTGGTCTGCACTCTGCATTGATGAATCATGAATGTGTTGGTAATTTAGGCAGGATTGCTTGAAGAGAGAAAAGTTATGACCCTTAAAGAGTACCAATCCTTCATAATTTACTATCATGGTTTTTGACTTGTAAATTACCATACATTCCCACAAACTAATCCCACTCTGAGGTAATATTCTTAAACGTTGTTTACTCGGGTGGTTTTAGTTTAAACTTTGAAATTTCACTATTTATATTACTTCTGTGAGTGGTAAGAGTTTAACGTAGAGTCAAGTTCCAAAATCTGGATGATTATGTTCTTCTGTTGTTACACAAGTAATTACCCAACTCTACATATCCTAATGTAGGAATTCGAATTATAGTGGTTGGCATATTGTTTGACAATTGTAAATGGTTTTAAACTGGCCGTTCAAAATTTATGCTTAACCTCTTGTGGGGACTCATGGCATTGGTAAAAGTTTTTATGCTTATAAAATTTTTTATGTTATGCTGCTTGATTACATGCAGGATAAGGGTTTCATATCCATTTCAATGGGGGCGTCCTACTGTTAAGGCTGGTGATGTGTTTGCAATTATGGCCGCTTCTCTTGTTTCTCTTATTGAGGTTTGTTTGATTAAGAGCATTCCGAGTATGGTGATTTACCTATTCTATATTTTACTGAAAGCAACTGAGAATGCAGCGAGGGGTTAAACAATATGAGATACCTTTTGAAAGGTGAATAACACGATTCCAGATTAGACTTATTGTTTCTGATGTATATTTTTTTTTTGTTTTTTTGGTGGCAGTCTACTGGTACATTCATTGCTGTGTCAAGATTCGGAAGTGCCACACCTGTACCCCCTTCTGTTCTCAGCCGTGGTGCTGGCTGGCAGGTAGCAAGTGATTCCTAGATATCCCATATCTATTTAGTATGTTTTTAAGAAATTATATATTCCATAAATGGCGGTTGTGGATCACTTCTTTACTTTTTTCAGGGAGTAAGTCTTTTGATAGATGGCATGTTTGGTACAGCAACTGGCTCCACTGCATCAGTGTAATGAATTTAAACTGTTCAAGAACATTAAATAGCTTTGATTCGAGGATAAGGACGTCTTCTAGTCTAATGACTCTAACTTCTGTCTGGCTCAATTTCTTTGTAGACAAAGATAACTTGCAAAGAAGTTGGCTCCCTTTGACATTTATGCCCAATATTGCTGTGACCTGATAATCTCAACTCATATATTATCATATTTTTTTGGGTGTTTAATAAGAAAAAGAAAGAAAAACATTGGGCTGGTTCAGATGGGACTATAGGAGTCTGTAAAGCACTTTTTGAGATCACTGATTGGATTGATTTATGCCGCAGGAATTTTCCTTCAAATCAATGCATCATTGAGTCATGACTTTTAGTCCCTCTGATACTGAGTGTCAAATGAATGCCACAGTTGAGGGTCTATGAGAGGGTTGACGTCCTAATCCAAGCAGTCTCTGTTGTCTCAATAGGTGATCTTATTATGTTTTTTTGCATGGATAGTGAAAATGCAGGGCTTTTGGGATTGACACGAGTTGGAAGTCGAAGAGTTATTCAAATATCAGCCGGGTTTATGCTTTTCTTTTCTGTTTTAGGTATGTTATTTATATCGAAATCTAAGATAAACCTGAATAGTCTTATCTTGTTGTTGGCCTAACTGATCATTTTGTATACAGCTATCAAAGGAGAATTTTCTTTTATACGCAATTATGCCCGTACAAATTTGCATTATGGTTTTGCTTTTGCTTGCTTGTTGGTTGCTCAAATGATGTTGAAATCTATGTCGCTGACCACTTGACCAGGAAAATTTGGGGCTGTTGTTGCTTCCATACCCTTGCCAATTTTTGCTGCCATGTACTGTGTGTTCTTCGCCTATGTGTGTATGTATCCCTTTTTATTTCAAAATCAACAATATGGTTGAATTTTTCATATGATTATATTCATATTGCCTACATTCTACTGTCCAATCATTTTAGTAGTGTCATTGAGTCAAGTCGACTTTTGATTATACTGTACTGTGGTGCAAGCAGCTTCGGCAGGTCTTGGTTTCCTCCAGTTCTGCAACCTGAACAGCTTCAGGACAAAATTTATAATCGGCTTTTCTCTCTTCATGGGTCTTTCAATCCCGCAATACTTCAACGAATATGTGGTAGTTTCTGGCCATGGTCCTGTGCACTCTGGTTCCATATGGGTGCGTATATTAAATCTTTTTATACAAATTTTCTGAGGTGGAAGAATTTTATTTTGATTATTTGCCCTCCACTTGCAGTTCAACAATGTGATACAAGTGATTTTTTCCTCCCCGGTAACAGTGGCAGCTTTTGTTGCCTTCTTCCTGGACTGCACTCTCGGTCGTGGGCACAGCTCAACTCGGCGAGACAGTGGCAGGCACTGGTGGGAAAAGTTTAGGAGTTTTAATTCTGATATTAGGAGCGATGAGTTCTATTCGCTCCCTTACAACCTCAACAAGTTCTTCCCTTCATTCTAACACCTTGGGAGTCCTTGGTTTCCATCCATGGAGAGCTCAAAAAGTTAATAGGGTGAAAGCAAAGAGTATGCATCTTAAATTTTCTTGTGTCTATGCTATAACATTGTTGGCAGTTGTATTTCTCAAAGCATACAAAAGAGGGGGGAGAAGGTCATATAGGATTACTTGATCAAGGGAAGCATTGGCTACCATTGTAACTTTTGATCACTTTAAAATTTGCTATTACAAGTTTACTGAGGATGACAAAATATTTATTTGTATATAATTACATTTATTTTGATAGGGTAATATAATTACCCTTGAGGATTGTACTTGGCTATGCATATTTAGCACAAATCTCGAAGCTTCTATGGCAGTTTTGTTAGACATTACTAGTATCAACTATCATAGAAAGCAAGCCTTAGGGCTAGCACATCTCAGTCAGTGAGATGGTGTAGGGGAAAAATGGTTAGGATTAGGTTAGGTCTAAGGATGGTATACCTCCAATGTAATTAAAAAAAAAAAAAAGAAGCTGTCAATAGTGGAGAGAAATATAATAAATTACTTGAAAGGGTTTTTTAATAGGATAAATTGTGCAGAACTGTTCTAAACTCCAAAGTATAAGTTAGTTTCCCAAAACTCTCTTGAATACTAAAATAACGCATGAATTATTAAATTGTAATAATTTATCTCCTTTCACTCATTGGTGGTAGGAAATTTGAGAGAAATTGACCACATGAGCATTAATTGAACCAAATGTTGGTTAATCATACTGGAATTGAACCAAATGTTGGGCATGTCATTTATCGCACACATTACTGTTACAATTTAGTGTTTAATGTGTGATTTTTCTTAGTACATCTTCTGTAAATTAATTTCTTCACTAATCTATTACAATAATTGAATCAAAGTACTCTTAGAAGAATGCCACAAGTCTAGTTTCACAGATTTTCTGACCATGATCCAAATTTGAATGCAATTGGACCCATATAATTAACCAACCAAAATAAATAAGTTTTTTGTCCCATGGACACAATTAATAAATCTCTAATTAGGTTACAATTTAGTTCATCAGGCCATCATAAACCATGTAAGTAGGCTACAAATGAGCCGAGCCAAGCCAAGCTGAGCTTTGGATTGTTTAAGATTGGCTTGGTTCACATCTTGATTATTTAAGTTCGAGCCGAGCTCGAGCTTAAGTTAAACGTGCAAACTATGGTATGTTTGAGCTTAACTTATTTATTATCGAGCTTGTGCAAGCTATTCACGAACGACTTGATTAATTTGCAATCTTAAATTACAATAAGGGAAAGTTAAAAACTGATGTAGAAAGCTTAAAAAAATCACTTTTATATACTTGGTTTATATTGGAAATAAAAAATTCAGGCCAAAAAAATAAAGTCATGAATATGTTGAGCTTATTCAAGCCTAAATTATATATTTTTTTTATGAGTCTAAACATAAGTTTCTAATGAACTTGTTCACGAGTCTACTAACAAGCTTGTTCATGAACACAAATGAACCGGGCTTAGGTGTGTTTGAACTAAGCTTGTTTATTAAATAAGCCTAAATTTAAGGCTTAGGCTTGGCTTGTTTACTAAATAAACGAACTCGAGCCGAACTATTATCGAGTGCGTTTGTGAGATCATTTGCAGCCCTACACGTAAGTTGGCCTTGTGTTTATCTTGACCAGCCCAGAAGGCCCTATTTTTATCTGAAATTTGATCCATATAGGAATAAACTAGCGAATGCATGTTTAGTTTTGTGCTCTCTTAGCACTGTGAACAATTTTTCCAATAATTTGCTAAGATTATGTTTGGATTAGTTTTGCCTAAAGTTATTTTTGGTAAAATATATCTCCTCAGAATTACATCTAAACTATCTCTTTAACGTATCAAAATTTTCATATTAGAAGTTATTATAATAAAATCTATGAGACTCATTTTTAACAAATCATTTTATCACTCCTCGAATCATTTAGAAGTGATTATTACCCATGTCTTTAGATTAAGTGATATTTTGTGCTTCAAAAGTAATTTTAGGCAAAACTAATCCAACCAGAGCGTAAATAGAGAATTATTCTATCCATATAATTTAATTAAATATTATGAACAATTATTCAATCTTTTTCTCTGAATTGCAATTGTTGAAAGTGTCTCCAAATTCTTCTTTCTTTTCACATTCACAGTTTGGATTTGAAAATTAGCTGTGGACTAGATATAAAGTAGGATAAAGAAATAGTAGCAATGACTTAGCTCTTAGTTTAAAACTAGAAATGCACTCACACACAACACTTCTGTCAATAATACCCTAAACTTTTGTCTAATCCGAACTCTTTCCCTCACCAACTTTACTAATCCAAATAACTTTTTGTCAATAATATTTTATGGCATTTTCTGGATTCTTATGCAAGATTTTTCCCCTGATTTGGATCAGTGGCATGCAAAAACTACTACCATGACCTAATATATATATATATGGGTCACGTTTCCCTTACACCCTATTTTGATACCTATATTTACACTTCATTTTCAAAGCCCTATCTATAATAAATATTTTGACGAACTGACTGTCGGATTCAATACCTTTCTTATACATATCATGTATTCTAAAAATCATAGTGATCTAACGGTTAGACTTTAAGAAATATCACTACAAAAAACTGTTTTGTTTTTAATTAATTATAATAATAATAAAGTTCTTCAAAATGATATTTTTCAGAAACTAACTGTTGAATCACTCCAATTTTTTCCATACATGACAAATATAAGGTAAGTATTTAATCTAACGGTCGGTTTATCAAAATATTCGACCTACAATGATATTTGAAAACGAAGTGTAAACATAAGTGTCAAAATATGGTATAAGGGGAATGTGACCCTCTATATATATATATATATATATATATATATATATAAAAAAAAGGGGGGGTTAAAAAAAAACCCCCCAAAAAAAAAAAAAAAAAAGATGTGAAGGAATGTTTATGAGTTGATGGGGTATGTCTAGGTTGTCTTATCCAATTGGGCTTGAAAAACATTAAAACTTGACGACTCAGAAATCGTGTCACATGGATAAAATGCCTTGACCTACACTTCATTGCATACAATTTGTGCCAAATTAGCAATAAGGGATCTTGAGACAATGGGTCCAATTTACAAAACTGTTTGCCCCAAAGAAGGGCAAATGTGTACATTCACGTTTGACAGCTAGGGATCCCCACTATTGTACCGACAATGATATGTTATTATACAAATAACAAAAACGTCATGAAAAGATAATGTTTAAATTGGGTTGTTGAGATTAAAAAAACTTAATTATATTTCACTTACAAAAATAAAATAACAATGAGAGCATGAAATGGGTATAAGCTAATTTTTATGCAATGATGCCCTTAAAACAAAGCGGGTGATTTTGCTTTGGTTTATTTTACTTTTATTTTTATTTTTATCTTTATCGGCAGAGGCCGGAAAGATATCTCAACAGATATGATTCTCAGCCAACTAACTGAACAGATCGATATAATTTTGGTTAATTGAGTAAGCATAGCTGTTCTTACCATCAATGATAACTTTGATTTCTAGATGTATAGAGGTTGAGAAGATAGCCCTTGAAAGTTAGAAAGGTTCATTATTCACGGGCTTTAATCAACTGCAATTCAAGGCCTCAACTGTCACTTCAGCCATTGAAAACTGCGTTGAAATTAGGGTTCTTGTCCTCAATTTTCCTCCACACCCATCACCCCTCTCTTTTCTTAAATTAATAATATGAATGAGGGACTGCTCAAATCAAAACGAAGGTTCATGTGCTTGGAACATGGGCATGATTTTTGGAATTGGAGGTCTTTATGTCTAGGTAGTAATGTATTGTCAAAATTTGAGGGCCTGCCGACTAATTTTGAGTCTTTATTATTCCTTTATTGGCCTCCAACCACTGCTCTTGAATCACGACTGGAGCTCAGTTTCTTTTGGAAAATGCTACATTATCCATCGATTTCACCCCCTTTTTATCAGTCAATCTCATCTGAATAAATTATTTTTATGATCTTGAAAAATTAAAATATTACTTAATTGGTGTGAACCAAAGATTATATATCAAGTAAGATAGAATGAAAGAGTATTACTTTATACTTATATCGTTGTTTTTCGTTTAGTTTAAACTAATTGTATCGTTATTCGTTTGATAATAGCCATAATTCACTTCAATGCTAATATAACTATTATAATTCATGCTCACTGTACGTAATTCAACAATTCAAGTAAGGAAAATATAAACATTTCTATGAGATTCTTTTTTAAAAAAAAAAAAAAAATTAATTAAATTAAATTAAATTCTAAGCTCCACTCAGCTCACTTATTTGTTTTACATGTAAGTAATTAAAAATTGAATCATTCTCTCCCCGAGCCATCGAAACGGGCCTTGAGAGAATGACTGCACTGGTTGAAAGTTACCAAATTGAATAAAGTCATAATAAAACTCCAAATTTGTAATATTTTTTATCATCCTTAAATATTCAAGCAGCATTAATTGTTTCGAGATGCATGGTTTTTTCATTCCAAATTATTAGATGATATTATCATAACTAATGTCTATAGTATTCACTCTTTAAACAGTTGATTGTTTATATATATATATATTAGTAAAGAGTGTAATGCATGTGCTACGGAACTTATTACTAATTTAAAACAATATTAAATGCTATAACACCGTACACTTTAATCTGAAATTAAAAATTATTATGGCATGTCCGATTCCATCTTTTTTATACACTACTCAAAACAAGACACGTAATGATGGTTTTTCATTTTGGATTAAAGCGTCTAGTACTATAATATATTTTTTTATTAAAATAATATCAATATATTAATATCACAATCTATAAATGTAAGTTAAAAATGAAAAAAAAAAAAAGTTTAATCCTCTTACTCGGATTCTTCCCCCACCACCACTCCATTTTTCTTGTTTTGCTCTATGTTATCTTTTGAGTGTTCACGAAACATATGTGGTCCTACATAATAGAAAAATAATAAATAGACTCCCAACAAAAAAGAAGAAGGGGAAATTATATTTTGCCCCTCTGAATTATAGGCTACTTTTAAATGAGAAAATGATCAAAATAATCCTAAATATGATTTTATTTTTCAAGGAGTCCAACCAATAAGATGATGTACCAATAGCCCCTTACAACTTAAATATAAAGTCAATTAGGATATTACATTGTCTATTATACCATCATTCCATAATTTTAGCAAGCTTGTTAATTTCTTTAAATTTTCTGTTTTAAAATTAAATATTTATGGACGTTTTTTATTTGAAATTTATGCTGAATGTTTTGGATATGATAAGTTTGTTTGAATTTGAATTGAGATTAAAGATTTCATGGAGTTCATATTATCTAAATAATGGATTGGTTTTAGGTTTTCTAAATCAAAACGGGAGTCACATACTTGCTGCTACTGATCTCTTTTGTTGTAAATATTATTGCTCGATGAAATTGGGCATTTGCTAGATTTCAAACATTGTTGAAAAGTGTGTTCCATGTCTAAACTTGATTTATTTTCATTGTCCAATTGATCTCGTTCTACAAATATACATGTATATCTGTAGAACGGACATGGTATATGCATTTAAAATTTTCAAATTCAAATTTTGTTTTACAGGTATACATGTATATCTAAAAGTATATCACCACTATATATTTCGTTTTACATATATACATATATACATATAACGGAATATGTTCTGTTAGCCTTAAGGTTAATTTCGTTGACCACATTTTGATGATCAACAAACATTACTTTAATTACTAATAAATGGTTAAGTGTTGTGTCTCCTTAAATTCAAAGATATAATTTGTTGGAGCTCATCAACATATCTCAAGCAACTCTATGCGCAAATGTTCAATCAAAAGCTCATGAAGATCAACCTATGAAGATCAAATTGAAGACAAGCTCATGAATATCTTTTTGAAGCCAAGTTGTATTAGGAATGTTATGTAAGACATCTCAAATTGTTTAACCTTGCATAGCTCAAAGACAAAATGTTTTACTTATATTGCATTGGCATACATATCCTTGGAATCTTGAAAAATATTTTTAAAACTAACTAAAAAATGCTTAGTTAACTAGTTTACATGTTGGAAGTTGATTTAGATTCAAGAAACTTAGAAAAATGACTTAAGAACATATCTGGTCGATTAACCACGTTATTATAGTTGACTAACTATGATCCAGTAGCCAAGATTTTGAGAATTCTAAATCCAGTCGACTAACTTGCTAACTAGTCGACTAAGTATTCTATTCTAGTCGACTAATTGCAAGCCAGTAGCTATGTTTTGTAAAGCAGTTAAACTAGTCGACTAACCCGTCTTTCTAATCGACTAAACGATCCCGGAAAGTTTTTCATAAAGGTTTTTAAGTTGCTAGTCGACTAACTGCTTTGTCTTAGTCGACTAATCGTGCTCGGGAAATTTAAATGCTTTGAATTTTTAGTTAGTAGTTGACTAACTCCCTTGGTCTAGTCGACTAACTTCTCTTCAAAAGCAAAACGGCTAATTCCTCTTATAGTAAGTTGAGCAATAATTGCTCCCTGTTACTCCTCTCTTAACCAATCAGATCCAAAAAGCTTGCAACGGTCTTTTGAGACCAAATGCATTATAAATAGAGCTCTTGCTCTCATTTATTGCAATTAATCTATCATAGTTAAAAGCATTCATTGTGAGCATTCATTATTCAAAGCTTCCTTGTGAAAATCTCTTGAGCTATCTTTATTAATTATTTGAGAAGCTATTAGTTTGAGCTTATACTTGTGTAAATAAGCTTGAAAAAAACCTCAAGGCTTATCCAAATGAATCTTGTTAATCTACTCAAGCTACTTTTTAAGAATCAATCCCTAATTCTCTCAAAGCTATTGTTCTTCACATATCTTGTATCCAATCTGTATTGAGAGTTTATTAAGAGTTTATTGAGAGCTTATTTGTTGTATTCTTTGTGTTGTTGAGAATTATATTAGTGCTCATTCATCTTCACTTGTATTTTTTTTTTTAGATTAAGATTTTGTGTAAACCTTGTTTGGTGAGAATCTTCCACCGTTAAAGAAGATTGTTGGTGAGAGTCTTCCACCGTAAAAGAAGGATGTGTAAAGGTTTCTCCACCTTGAAGGAGTGCTATTGCAATAGTGGATTAAACCTCTAGACGAAGATCTTAAGGCGTGGATGTAGACGGAGACCGAACCACTTAAAAATCTTTGTGTTTGAATCTCTCTAACTCTATCTTTTACATTTCAATTTATATACTTGCTATATTATTTGTTGAGTTATGATTCAATTTGCATTCTAGTTATTAAACTTTTTGAGTTTTCAAAAATACACAAATCCATTTTGTAAATATATTTTTAATTGCCAATACTCTATTCACCCCTCTCAAGAGTATATTTTGGGACAACATGTTCATTTTGAGTTAGTCTCGTTGCCATTTGAATTACTGATTGTGAACATATATTTGAGTTATATTAGTGTGTTCAAAGCTAAATATGTTTACTTATTTTTTAAAAATGATTTTGCTATCCAAAAATCTTGTATGGATAGCAAAATCAAAATTTAAAATTTCAAAATTGTTGAAATATAGGCAAGATTTTAGGAATTTAGATACGGATATTTATAAAATTCTTTGGTAAATGCCAAATATGGAATAAATCCATGTATAGGCAATTGTGTCTTTTTACAAACTAAAACTACGTATTCATATATCACCAAAAACCATAGGACCTATTGGTATAAGTATTTTATATTAGGGTCCTATTGGTATAAAAACTCTTTTTAAATTGCCTCCATATGGTATCGATTGAAGCAATGTGCCCCCTGAACTATTTTAATGTAACAAATTACCCTTCTTCTGTCTGTTAAAAGTTATGTTAAACTTGTTATTTTTGTATGCAGTATTTATCCTAAACTGCTAATGTGTCTATAAGCATATCAGTGAATTTTCATAATTTTTCTCAATATATTTTAATTTTTATGAATTAATTTCTCAAAAAAGTAAATAAAATTCATAATAAATATAATTTATTGAGGAAAATCATGAAACATCACCGATATGCCTGTAAACTCATTAGCAATTCAGGATAAATACTGTATAAAAACTAACAAGCCTAATGTCATTTTTCAGTCCAAAAACACAAATAGCTAACTGCGAGAATGGGGTAATTTGAAAACAACCAATAGTTCAAGAAGCACATTGCTTCAATCGATACCACAGGTTGGCAATTTAAAAACGGCCTGTAGTTCAGGAGGACACACTGTAATTTTTCAAAAAAATAAATATATAAATAAATAAATGAATAAATATATATATATATATATATATATATATATATATATATATATATAGTCATTCTATTATAAGGTCGGCCTTGCATAAGGTTATGTAAGGTCGGCTCCATATCTCCAATTTTAGAAGACAGTTCGTAAAACTGACCATTGGATTAGATGCTCCCCCTCTGTATGTCATGCCAACAAAAAATCACAGTGATCCGACGGTTGGATTTTGAAATAACTGACGTTAAAAAAAATGGTGATTTTTTGAAGAACAAATAAGTTGCATATTTTCACAATGACATATTTCAAAAACCAACTGTCGGATCACTGTGAGTTTTTGCACGCATGACATACAGAAGGGAAGCATCTAATCCAACGGTCAGTTTTACGAACTGTCTTCTAAAATTGGAGATATGGAGCCGACCTTGCATAACCTTATGCAAGGCCGGCCTTATAATAGAATGACTGTATATATATATATACAGGAAATCTGAGGTCAGGCCGGCCTCATTTAAAAAAAAATACGGTCACCCCATTTTGGGGGTGATGCAGGTCACAGTTTCACATTTCGACCGTTGGATATTCTATTCAGGCAGTGCTTGTCATGCCTGCAAAAACTCACAGTGATCCGACGGTTGGTTTCTGAGAAAACTGACTTGGAAAAAAAACTGTCATTTTTTTTATTATTTGAATTGCAGTTTTTTTCAAAGATAATTTTCTCAGAAACCAACCGTCAGATCACTGTGATTTTTTGCAGGCATGACAAGCACTGCCTGAATAGAATATTTTGAAGAACAAATAAGTCACATATTTTCACAATGACATATTTCAAAAACCAACAGTCAGATCACTGTGATTTTTTGCAAGCATGACACACAGAGGAGGGGCATCTAATCCAACGGTCAGTTTTACGAACTGTGATATAAAATTAGCCATATGGAGCCGACCTTACGCAACTTTGTGTAAGGCTGGCCTTATATTATCATGTCTGAATATATATATAGGAAATTAAATAACTTACTAAAACATAATAGAATTAAGGGGAAATTGGCCAAAGGTCATAGTAGTTTTTCATGCCTAAAGTCCTCCCTAAAGATCTTTTATGTCAAAGGTCCTTTAGCATGAACTGAGCAAAAATACCCCTACTTCCCAACAACCTTTAACTCCACCTCCAACCCCAACCCCTAAGTTCACTATGCCGGACTCTAAGTTCACTACGCCTGCGGTCAAGTTCACTACACCGGAAAATGCATTTCACGATGCTGGAAAATGCATTTCACTACGTTGAAAAACGTGTTTCACTACATCTAATTCAAAGTTCAGCAAGAAATGCATTTCACTATGTCGGAAAATGCATTTTACTATGCTCAAAAAGGCGTTTCACTATGTCGGAATTCCAAGTTCATTAAGCTAGAACCAAATTTCACTACGCCTAATTTTTTTTTTTCTTTTTCCTACATTTTTCTATCAAACCAAACAAAATGTTTTTATTTTAGTTCACTACGCCGCGTTTCACTACGCCTAATTTTTTTTTCTTCTTTTTCCTACATTTTCCCATCAAACAAACAAAATGTTTTTATTTTAGTTTTCTACACCGCGTTTAACTATGTCGGAATTCCAAGTTCACTAAGCTAGAACCGGATTTCATTATTCCCGAGAAAAAAAAAAAGATTTCTTTCTTTTTCCAATATTTTCCCAGCAACCAAACAAAAAAGTAACAAAACAAATCTTTTTAGTTTTTTTTTCCTTATATTTTAGTTCATATTTTAGATCATATTTTAGAAAACACATTTCACTATGCCAAAAATGTAATTCGCTATGTCGAAAAAAGAAAGAAAAAAAAAACTTTTTTTTTCCTATATTTTCCTAGCAACCAAACAAAACATTAACAAAAAGGAAATCTTTTTTTTTTTTCCCTACAGAGTCCTAGTAGCCAGCAACCAAATAAAAAACTAAAGAATGAGATTTCATTATACAGGGAAAAAATTCTTTCTTTTTTCACATTTTTCCAACAACCAAACAAGAGAGAGCCATCTTTCTATAGATATATAGCTCATATCCATGCCATCTCCAATTTGACTGTAGATTGAAGCAAAAACAGCGCAGATTTGCCCCAAAGATGAGCTTGCTAGCATTCCAAAATATAAGCTTCTGCATCGTCTAATCGATGCTGGCGTCGCAAGATCAGGTGGCTACGCTATCTCTCTCTTTCTCTTTTGCGGCGATCCAGCGATCCGACAGTGCTTTGATCAAACAGCAGCTGGCAAGCCTAGCGACGATCGGCAACCGGTAACCATCCTCATCGCCGGCGACCATCCTTCCCACCCCTGTCACCTATTCTCTTCTCTTCATTTTTTTTGTCTATTTGTGATTTGAGAGAGAAATAAGGGGATTAAGGGTAGTTTTGTATTTTTTTTTTAAAAAAATATATTAATAAATTCAAGATTTTATGCATTAAAATTTTCTTAAATAGGACATATGGCATGAAAAAAAAAATAAAAAAAAAAATAGAAGGACTTTATGCATGATTTGTCATTGCAATAGAACTTTTGGCCAAATATCCCTAAAATTAATGTAATTCATTAAGTTGCTTCCATATCTACCTCCCAAGATACAAATAATACAATGATCCGCACCTACGGAAGAAACACTGCAATCTATATGCTTAACAAATCAATATAGCCTTGTTCTCTCTCTCTCTCTCTCTCTCTCTCAAACTTGACATGGAAAGAATGTAGGAATGTAGAATGCAAAAATTGAATACCTAAACTGATTCAAAGGTCAAATATTTATAGACAGAATCATGCCTCTTTGGAACCAATAAGTTCATTTGTAGAGGCGGCGATGGTGACTAATGACTCTTCATGTATACAAATAGGAATTAACACAGCTGTTCAACTTAATTAATGGTCATAGAACTTCAAATTAATAAATAAATTAATTTTGTGTAAAAGGAATATAATTACAAGGCAGAGGCTCTGCCTTGTAACTCCTCTACGTATGCATTGCGGTGAGTGTGCTCCTTGATATCAAAATCCTATGCCCAAAGGAGCAATGCTATTTCACACACCTAATTAGTTGGCATTGGCTCGCATTAAAGAAAGTAATATTTTTATTTCAAAATCTTAGAGATGATTGGCCAGTGATATGGGTAGTTAAAGATGGATGAAACAAATGAATAAAGTAACAATTTCATTAAAATAAACAAGTAGGTCCCACATTAAATTTAGCTCAAAACTCTAACAGTTTCTTAATATAATGCATTTTTAATTAAATTGGAGGATGAAACTAGTATTTGACAGGCAGTAATACCAACTAAAGGGTGAAGTAGGTAAACACCACCTTATATTGTGCAAACTTTGATTTTTCTTCTTCCCTTTCCAATTTAAAGTCCTAATTAATATGTATTTTTATTTATTTATTTATTTTAATAGATGATAAATTAATCATGGACTTTCTTGTCCAACAACATCAATATCTTACTCTTACATTACTGTCATTAATTCCTTGCCATCAATGCTAGTTATATGGAATCTTCTAAGGTAAAATACCATAAATGATGTAAATAATGTGGGTGTACAATTCCAATCATGAATAGCTAATTAAATTGGCAAATTACTATGTAGTATTATTTTTTTCACAATAATTTTTTACTTTTTTCTTTTGCTTTTTTTTTTTTTAACTTTACTTTTGCTGCTAAAATATTGTGAACTCCAATAATACAAGTCAGAATAAGGTTTTGGGTTTCATTCCTCATAGATGAGGTTTTTTGGCTCATTTGTTGTTCCCTTCGACTTCTCCCCATTAACAGTTAAACACTAATCGTCTTAAAAAAAAAATTCTTACAACTCATTTTGAGCAATTATTAATATTCTAATATATATATATATATATATATATATATAATTCAAATCATATGTTGTAGATTAGAAATTGTTGGGATTTGGTGACTTCGCATAGATGGCTAGCATCTCTCTCTTAGGCTCCTAGCCATCCTCCCCATTTGGGAAGTAGCCAAATTGCCTGGCTACTCAAATGTCTAACCCATTGAAGTGCATATATTATAATTTGACTAGGTATGTTGGCTAATAATCTCTAATGGCTAGTATGATTCAAGTTGCTATTACATGACCATAATTTCACAAAGGTATTATTGCATTTCCTGTTTGAACAACTTAATGATTTTAGAATTTGGCAACTTGATATGAGAAAACCCAAACTTGTCTGTTTGGTTGAATCAAATTAAGTTGTAATTGTACTATAAAACATGCCAAATAATGGAAAAATCATAAAGCTTGCAATTTTAATTTTTTGTATTAAATCAACTAAAACTCTGACTTGTTCAAACCAATTTGATTTGGTTTCCAATTCTTTTTAAAAAATGATTTTATTTTGAACTTTTAAAGGCCTTTATGGTTGTCTCTATAACGTGGGTTTTTTTAAGGCAAAACTAACAAAATTGTACACTAAACATGGAAATTTCAAAATAGTTGATGATAAAAAAAAAAAAAAAAAAGTATTTAACCAAGAACCCCCTAGTATATGGGTTGTATACCCAAAATCACTTATAGAAAACTTAGTTTGTGAAAGATATAAATTATATAGTTTATGACGGATTTGCCCTCATTTATACAACCTGATTTTAAATTTTTTCCAAAATTAGTTTTTGCAAAAAAATAATGCATTAATTGTCATATATTTTCAAATAGGTAAATTTATATATTGTTTGCATCTAATATGATTTTCAAACAAGTAAATTTACGTAACTCGGATACACATGGTGGATGCATGTATTGTCATATCTCTTCAAACAGGAAAATTTATATAAACTGTATTGCATGCATCAAATTTGATTTTCAAACAAGTAAATTTACCTAACCCCTATGCATGTATTGGATGCATATATTGTCGTACATCTTTACATAGCTAAATTTATATAAAATGTATTGTATGTATCTAATTTGATTTTCAATAAATCCCCAAAAGAAAAGGGTCTAATAATGCAACTCAATTTTAATGGACTCTTTAAAAATTGATATAGAAAAGAGACTAATAATTCAAAATTTGAAATGAATGTAATAAAAAATTCTGTAAAGAGTTTAATAATCTAAAATTTTTTAAGAAAGAGTCCCATATAATTATAAACTCTAAAAGAAAACTACAACAAATGTATTCTTATCAAATAAGGGCAAATATGTCAATATAAAAAAATGATTGACTTTGAAATATCTTGGAAGGATCTCATGGTAAGTCTTAGATGGTGTTGTACTTCATGGTATGGAATCTAAATTATAGGATAGTCTAGATGATTTTTTTTTTTTTTAAAAAAAAATAGTAAAATCAAAACCCAACTGAAAATTAAATTTTTATGGTTTTTCAAATCCATCCAAACTGTAGACACTAAAAAACTAGATCAAACCATTTTTTTTGGGTTGGATTTAGTCCAGTTTGACAATTTGGCTGGTTTTTTTCACCCCTAATTAAAAGTCATGACTACATGGTCACACCCCTTGTATTGTAAATGATTCGTCTCCCTGGGTGATGGGAAGTAAAAAATGTTGATATTATTCAAGTATTTAAAAATTTTAAGAAAAAAGTCATTATTTAGTATTAATTTCGCAAAAGTAAAGTCCAAGAGAGTTGAATAGAACACAATATATATATATATATATATATATATATATCAGTCCACTCAGTTTCCACTCAGTTTTAATTTTTAAATACACCGACATTAAGCATTAAAAAATCACTTAAATTTTAAAATTAAGCTGGATAAATATCTCAAATGTCAATACTTTCGCAATACATGAAATGTAAGTGTTAAAAAGATCACTTAAAAGTTAGGCTTCAATTGGAAGTGTTTCAAATATCGAGACATGGACTTATAGAAATTGGGGCATCCTTATAAGAACATAACCAATATATATATAGAAATGATCCTTTGAGATTTTTTTTTATGGTTCACTTCTTATTGGGATAGTTGAGATAGGTATTTTGAAAAATCGACCGTTGGATTAGATACTTCTATTACGTTTGTCATGACTGTCAAAAATCACAGTGATCCAACGGTTGGTTTCTGAGAAAACTAACTGTGAAAAAAACTGACATTTTTTTGTTCTTTAAAGTGTCAATTTTTTTCACAAACACTTTTCTCATGAACCAACCGTTGGATCACTGTGATTTTTGGCAGAATGACATACGTAACATGAGTATCTAATCCAACGAACGATTTTTCAAAATACTTATCCCAACTATCTTAGTGAAAAATTAACCGTAAAAATGAACCCGAATGGATCATATATATATATATATATAATCTTCTCTTTATATATGTTAGATATATAATGGTGAGCTATGGTGTATACCGTATTTGTCTGTACAATTACGGTCGTGGTCATGTACCAAGGACAGTTGTAATTATATCATGGACAACTAACACAGTATATCCCATAACATAGTAAAAAATATATATATAGATATGGATAATGGTTCTATTATACCGCGCGCACCATCCAGAATTTCATAAAGGGACTTGTTTAGGATGAATTATAAAACATACTTTAAAAATTCAATCATTGAATTAGATATATATTTTTTTATATATGTTATATATGTCGATAATCACAATAATTAAACAGTCGGTTTTATAAAATATTGATTGTAAAAATTTGTGTAATTTCAAAAAATAAAAAATATTATAATTTTTCACAATAATATTTTTCATAATTTGACTGTTAAATCAAAATAATTTTTGGCTCACATAAAATTATATTTTATTCTAATAGCCATGGATGAAGCCAGTTTTATTTTCAAATTCTATGCCAGTAAAATTAAAAAAATCTCAAATTTGCCCCTCAAAATTTTTTTTTTTTAACCCCTTTATTTTACTTCCAATCTTTCTCCCTTTTTAATTTTTTTCCTTCAATACCTTCATAAATGGCAGCTTGAATATATTTATTGAGAGAATGATATTTGATAGAGTTAATAAGAGTATTTCTAATGCATTCATGCCATTTATTGTGCCAATGCCAAAATTTGGCACCTAAAATACACCAAATAACATTAGCGCCAAATTTCAGTACATGCTTTAATGCTTTAATGCTATATTTATGTTTTTTCCATTTCTAAAGGAAAAGTATAACATGACATAAATGACATTTACCATTTGAGGTGTTAAATTTGACAATCTCTTAAGCTATAACTAAAATCTAGCACCCGAAATGATACACCACTAAGTCAACTTATTTTGGTACCAAATTTTGATTATGACACCTCAAATGACATATCACTGGAGATGTTCTAAGGTAGCCCTTGCACAATACTTTCAAAAGATGAAGTCCTGTATAGAACAATTGTTAAATGTATTGAATTGAAATATGGTTTATCAAATACTATATAAAAATAAATAAAAACATTCTCAATTTTTTGAATTGGAATAAACTATTAATAATGAATTAAAATTTATCCTCCTTCACTCGAATTCCTAGCATCATCATGCTAATAGTAGAGTTTTTAAAATTTATTTTACGGTTGAATCTAAGTAACACCACTTATGTTACTGTCTTTAGTCGATTGATTGTGAGAAATTTGATTTAATTCATCAGAAAATCACAAAAAAATCAGACGATAGAAGAACACAAATTTTAAAAGGGAAAGAGAAACATCATAACTTAATCAAACAGAGAAGCGAAAGAAGTCAAGACTAGAATAGGAAATGATATGGTGCATCGCGACAGATCCCAACCTCGATCCCATACATAGATATTAATACAAGGCTGCAACGTCCCTCTGCGTCTCGTCCAAACCCTTGACCCATCGCCTCACTCTAGTCTAGAGAGAGAAACTGTATTTCTATATAGAGAGAGAAAAAGAGAGACTGGGATGTCTTTCTTCAACTCATAAGCGGCCATGTCCGATACCGGCAAACAGTCAATATCCGGTAACAATGCGGTCATCACAGTTAACTCGCCGTTAATCATTTCTACCCACCACAATGTCTCACTCACCGGAGCACTCCGCCGCTAGCTTGTACTGCCGCGAAGACGCAGGTATCTGGGATGCTGACACGTGGATCTCCGATCAACCAACATCGGTTCATTCTACACTTTCCGATGAGACTGCCATCGACAAACTCATCGATTCGGAGTCTCATCACATGCCACACCATGATTATCTTCGTCGCTGCCGTGACCGTTCCGTCGACGTCACCGCCCGCCAAGACTCCATCAACTGGATCCTAAAGGTCCATAGATACACACACACACACACAGACTTATACACTCATAGTCATATATATATATATATATGGATTTGGACAGGGCAAATTGCCAAACAGATTTTTTTTGAATATTGGATTAGATTTTTTTTTTCTTCAAAGATCGATGTATGTATGTATGTATATATTTGGTTATTGAATCAATTGTGACATTTTTTGTTGTATATTTTGTAAAAAAATTTATGCATGTATTATTATGTACATATTTGGTTATTGAATCAATTTTATGTAATGCAGGTGCATGCCTACTATCGCTTCAGACCAGTAACGGCAATGCTTTCCATCAGCTACTTGGACCGTTTCCTCGCAACCCATTCTCTGCCGGTAAGGTTCCTCCGTCAATCTTTATTCGAGGGAAAATGTAACTTTTCCGGCGCCGTAAACTGACCCACATGCTACTTTTAATTAATCTTGACAGCCGCAAGAGAGTGGGTGGGCGTATCAGCTCTTATCAGTGGCGTGTCTCTCTCTCGCAGCGAAAATGGAGGAACCCCAGGTCCCACTCCTCTTGGACCTCCAAGCATCCGAACCCAAATTCGTATTCGAACCCAAAACGGTTCAGAGAATGGAGCTTTGGGTCATGAGTAATCTAAAGTGGAGGTTACGCTCGGTCACGCCTTTTGATTTCGTCCAGTATTTTATCTCTAAACTTCCTTCTTCTTCTGGATCCAAACACGACCTTTTTACCCGGGTCTTGTCTGTTTCTTCGGATCTTATCCTCAATACTACCCGTGGTAATCTTAGATCCATACCCGTATTTGTTCTTCTTATTTTCATTTGGTTAATTAATTAATGTTATTTTTGGTTACGTGGCAGTGATAGATTTCTTGGGTTTTCGACCATCGACAATTGCAGCGGCCGCCGTGCTTTCCGCCGCCGGTGAAAGCATCGATTTTTTGGTGTCATTCTACGAGAAACTGAACAAAGTAATTTTTTGATTGTGTATAAATATTCTTCTGGGTCAAAATATGAATTCTTATTTTCATGGGGGCGGTTGTGTAAATCTTTAATTTTGCGAGAAATTCGAAGAGAAAGAAGAAGCATAGAAAGATGTGTAAATATGGCGGTAATTTTTTTTAAAAAGGTAATTTATTTAATTTTATTTTATTTTGGGGACAGGAAATGGTGAGAAGCTGTCACCAACTAATGGAAGAGTACTTAATTGACACGTGCCCGTCATCCCGCCTTAAAGACAGGAGAGCCGAGCCGGTAGCGCCACCCAGTCCAGTCGGCGTTCTAGACGCAGCTGCATGTCGAAGTTGCGACACTCAAAGGTCTGGCGGCGCAGAGAATCCAAGTTCTAGTGAAGCCGAGCCGCCGAGTAAGCGGTTTCGATCGTCTGCGCCGGATGTACAGAAACCGTAGATAAGACCCCCACCGATCTTCCCTTTTTTGCCCCCCTTTTTCAATTTGGGAAACTATCCCTGATTTTTATTTTTTGGAGTCGTCATATTTGTCGTTGATATAAAATGAACGGTCGAGATTGGAGGGCCTGAGTTGAGAGAGGGATTTTGATTTTGGGCTATCTATTATTAATATTTTTATTATAAATTATTTAATATATATATATTTTTTGGTGACATGGCTACTGAGCTGAGCAAAGGAGTTAAGAAGTCTGTAGCAGTAATTACTCGCTTTTAAGATGGGGTTTATGGTCAAAGAAATTTTAATGCTGGGATGTTCCATGATGTTTCAATTATTCCCAAAGCACTTCAATCATCTCTACATCAAAACCATACAGGCGCAGCTGGACCTACTTTTTTCCTTTTGACTAAATTGCCCTTTTAGAGAATATAGCAGTGGGTGGGTGTATAATTCTGTAACATTCATTCCCTGGAATTGTTTTGAGCATTTATATCGGTTGGACAGCAATTTCACGCCAAGTGTCCGACAGGAAGTACCTTCTGTGGGGTCACATCGTACAAGTGGTGTATCCGTAGATGTGGAACGGTATGCCAAAATATTACCTTCTTCCCAAATTATCCTCAGCTTTTACTTTTGGCAGTTAATGGGCTCGGAAATGGAGGGCTGTGTTGTCATTTTACCTATAACTTGTTGTCATGTTTGGATTACAGAAAGATTTGGTGGGGTGAGGGAGTTGGAATGCATTGTGGTGGTGTTTAAAATTTTTTGGACCGTTTAAACGGGATGACGTGGGAACGACGTATGCATGCCACGTATGAGATGGTGGAATGCAAAGATGGCGGGAAAGAGGAATGAGTGGTGTTTGTGGTGGACTTCTAGGTAGATCCAAGCTGGGCCGTCTATTTCCCCGAAAAATAATCTGGGCCGTCCAGCTGTAAAGAGTAAAGAGGTACTGAGGCAAAAATTTGATTTGATTGGGGGTGGGGAGGCAGCTGCGTCACATCACCTAGGAAGTTGTACGGAGAGAAAGCAAAGCTTGCTGTATGCGTCGGGGGTTGTTTTGTCCCTTTGTGATTTTCTTTCCTTGTGGTTGATCACTTTTTAGCCGTCGGATCTCAATTAAATTTTCATTTAAGGAAAAGTTATTAAGATTTGAATTTAATCTTTGAAAATTAACTTCTTGTTTTGATTTTTTTTTTTTTTTTTTTTTTTAAAATGATAGAAGTAACTTTGAAAACCAATTTTTTTAGTTTAAATTGAGGGTAGTGCTATTTGTGCTCCCATTATAATCTCATGCACTTTCCTTTTTAAGTTCTTATACATGTAGAGCATCTCCAACCATGACTAGCCATTTTGGCTAGCCAAAATGCTCAAATAGTATTTTGCCTATCCAATTTGTCTTGTTAAATGGTTGTGCAATCCAACCATAATAGTCATTTGGCTAGCCATTTATATTTTAATATTCAAATTGTACCATGAAAAGAAGGATTTGTGAGAGATTGGTGATGTGGCAAAAATGCTTAGAACACTCTCTCTCCTCAATGTCTAGGCAAATATGGCTCCCCATTTGGAGAATAGGCAAAATGCCTAGAGTTTTGTCTCTTCCCTTGGAGTGGTGTTTTTTGGATTTTGGTAGGCAAAATGCCTAATATGAGGCTTTGCCTCTCATGGTTGGAGTTGCTCTAATGACATAAATAGCTCTCATTTCAAGGCTTTTAATTTTATATTATTCATAATGCCATAATTGTTATGGAATAATCCTATGGCTCCCATTCATTATATTCACTTCACCTATTTTCAAAAACCGACGGTTTGATTAGATATTTTTATTAGATATTTGAATCTTATACAGTGAAATGCATAACCATTTGGATCCAAGTGCTCAAATGGTGGAGGATTCATTTTTTTAGCTCCATTCTTTATCTCTCTCTTCTCCCAAATGAAGCACAAGTTTTTAGGTACTTTTATATGTTTTGGAGAAAAATGAATCCACCTAAACTTGAATTCAATTTTAAATGAACTCTTAAATCCAATATATTTTGAATTCACTTTCGATTCCCTCGATGGAGCAAGAATTTTTTGCATATCGAGATTCAAAAAATGAATCTAAATCCACATTTGAAACCACTATTCGAGCTGCTTGATCTAAGAGTTACAATTCTTTAACTTTATAATCTCAAAAACATTGAAGAGATTCAATTCTTCAAGTTGGTATTCTCAAAAACATTGAAGTGAAGTGAGGTGAAAGGGAGTAGGGTGACATCTATCTTGTAGTACCAATAAAAAAAAAAAAGAAAAAAAAAAGGAAAGAGGAGACAGAGAGAAAAGAGGTAGGAAGTTTAATTTTGTAAAACCTTATTGAGTATAATATAAGGGTATAATTTGGGTAAAATATATGTGGCTGGGACATTTCTAAAAAACTTGGTCAAGGTGGATCCCATGTCCAGGCTGGTTGTGGTACCTCCCAGTTTCCTCCTTGACTTTCCTGCACTGCAGGAACAGCAAATAGAAGAAGCATGACTTGAGAGCAATAGTGTCTGTATGCAGTATGTACACGTGAAACCTGGGCTGGGTCAGTCAAGAAGGTCCAGTGGGCCTTGAAAAGAGCATGATGGCCCACAAACAGAGCCAGCTCATATCTCTGATGGTAGTAAAAGCCCTACAGCTACAAGCTTTATGATATTGAGAGAGAGAGAGAGAGAGAGAGAGAGAGAGAGGGTGAAAAAGGGTGTGAGGCTTTTGGGGCAAAGGAGGGAATAGAAAGGAGCCAAAGCAAGAGACAAAGCAGCATTAATAACACCACCCACCACCATCTCCCAGTGATATATATAGGTAACAAGTAATAACATGCATCTCTCTCTGTGCGACACATTCCTTCCAAAGCCATCTCTTTGTCCTTTGATGCCCTATAAGTATAACTGGGCCTCTTGGTCCTACCACATGCCTCTTCTTTAATGTTATTTGGATCTTTTTTTTTTCTGGTGGTTTGTGTTAATTTGTAAATACCCACTAGCTAATGCTCCTACTCAACTTACTTAATTGCTTATCTGATAATAATTAAATAAGAGCATCTCTAATAGAATAGCTGGTGCAAAAGAAAATATAAATCCATTTCTTATTTGGCTCTTTAATAAAAGTTTCGACATTAAAAAGAATTTAGATAATACGCACAATACTTTATCCAAATTTCGATCTAGTCATTTCACCAATTGCTAATGTTTCAACTTGGGATTGCTCAATCTTTTTAATAATATCAACGGTACGTATTTTTATCTTTAATTTTTGAAAATTTCAACCTTGTCCCAAATTTTCATTTTAATGTTTATTTTTGTCCTCGATAATTTATTATTGTAACCATGCTAAGGACAATTTAACACACACAATTTTCATTTTACAATTAGAGATGCTATGAGTTCCTGACTTTGGAACTTTGCTAGGGCTACAATTGCATGATGTGATATGGCTTGGATCTTTTGAAAACTCGTACACTTGATATCATTATTTATTTACCATTTGCTAGGTGTCTGTTAATTAGTACGTGGTACACCGGTAACCCACACCCATGGACTACCAATAAAATCAACTTCAGCCACACTTTGCCTATCAAGAGCCTAATCTTGGAGCAAAAATTTTGGGAAAAAAAAAAAAAATTGAAAGAAAGAAAGAAAGAAAGATTATAGAACTTGAAATCAACACATAAAAAGTAACAATGATATTAAAAAAAAGAGGATGAGAATTATGGGATAAAGTTTTGGGTTACTCAGCTGTTCATCTCTCGAATTATGGGATGAGATATCTATGGAAGAAAATTGATCCATTTATTACCCACTAATCACTAACCCCAAAAGACATAAAGAATTAAAAAATATGAAGCGTTGCACATATGACAATATTGACACTAAATGATTTTGTGATCAAGAAAACTTTTTTGGTGTACAACTTTAAACAATGTGATTCCATGGTACTTAGTGATCGAGTAGCCTCTTTTGGAGGAGTTGGAGAGAAGGAGTGCCGTGTTTGGCAAGGAGCTTAAGGAGTGGAAGCCAGAATAAGCTCTTGAACCTTTTCTAAAAGGAGTAGCAATTTGTATTAGTTTTTTATTGAGAAAATGCTCAATGGACAAAAAAAATCTCTTTAGAAAACTTTTTGCAAAAAAGAATTCTTTAGAGGACTTTTTCGCATGAGAGTCCCCTTATTTGGGCTGCATAATAGAATTTATGTTTTCGTGTAGTTTAAAAAAATGTACGAAAGAAAATTTATAAAATATACGAAAAAAGAGGTTCTATCTTACTGTTACGCACATCACTTGGTTTAAAATTTGGTTCCCATAACATTCACTTTGGGCACCAATCACTAACCCCAACTCATTTATTAATTGTGTCAAATTTTCAAACACAGAAATGTCAAATTATTAAAGGGGTAATATGACACATAATGTTTAAGTATTTAATAATAAAATCGTGTAATCGATAAGCTATTGGTCTGTATTCTTATTTTTAGGGGTGATATTTCAGATTCAAGCACATTGATTTGCATTGATACCCCACCATTTATTGTTAATATTATAAGAAGAAATCAACCCAAGGATAATTTCTATGATTTACAAAATAATAATCCATGTTGACTTATTGAGTCAACAAAGCTAACTTGTCAACCTGACAGAAAATAGATTTCCCTAGGCTTTGGGCCACATATTTCATATCTCAAATCCTAAAATTGATATTATATTTATCCAGTGAACCAAAAGACAGCCCTTCAATTTCTCAAAAATACATTCCAATGTTGGGTTACCTGACAACCATCCATCAGGCTGTCATCAACCCAAATATAAAGCAGACACTGACTTAGATGGATTAGGGGGGGAAAGGCTACAGATTTCACCAATCATCTACTCCTACTGTTGGGGCACCTCCAACACAATTATATCATTCACTCTATCATACCAAGATTTTCAATTTTTTTTTTTAAAATAATTTTATTTGTTTCTCTCTCTAAATATGTAAAATTATATCATTGCTAGGCTTTTTGGTAGGTGGAAATCCTACTAAGATAGAAGGGATGGTATGGATCCCACCTTCTTCTTTTTTTTTTTTTGGGTGGGGGGAAGCTGAATTGACAATGCCAAATTGCGATATAAATTACACATTTTTGTGGATTGATGCATTTAAAATGCATTCCAAAACACATTTAAATTTATTTATTGTGAAAGATGAATTCATGTTAAGTGACTCAATGTGTTGGCATAAGGGTGTTTGTTTACATGGAAGAGTGAAGAGAAGAACATTCTGCAGATTGTCTACTAAGCTAGAGTTTTACTCAAAATCCAAATAGGCATGCAAGTTATTGCCATTGTTATTATTATTATTATTTTTTCATGCATTAATGATCTAATTTTTCTTCAATCGGGGTAATTAGAAAAAATTTAGTGACACAAAATTTGTGAAACAGCACCCTAAAGCCTACTCTAAACTGAAATTTCATTCATTCAGATTTAGTAAAAGCCCACTTAGGGTTTGTATTGCACACAGAGTTCGGGTAGTGCAGCCCAAATCAAATATAACGTTATGAGTTTAAATAGGGGAGGGGATGTTCACACACCCTTAAATTATAAGCCCACCCCCTCTAATTTTGATTTTTTATCGTTTTATGAAAAAATACATTGTTTTTAAGAAAACTAGCCGCGTTGTCCACTAGAAAACATCATTTTGAACAACTTTGTAGAAGAAAGTTTTTCCAAAATCTATCATTTAAGTAGACTTTTTGACCATTTTATTATTTTTACAAAATATTTCGTAAAAAATGCCAAAAAGTCTGCTTAAATGATAGATTTTGGAAAAAAATTATTCTTCAAAGTTGTTCAAAATGATGTTTTCTAGTGGATAGCGTGACTAGTTTTCTTAAAAACAATGTATTTTTTCATAAAACGGTAAAAAATCAAAATTGGAGGGGGTGGACTTATAATTCAAGGGTGTGTCAACATCCTCTCCCTTTAAATAAAGGCCAAGCCTCCACAAAGTACGATTTTGCTCGAACAAAATGGTCTGTTTTCGTTCCCTAGCCTTGGCCCAGCCCAAATTTCATATGTAATTTTTGATTTTTTTCTCTCTCTTCTCTTCCCCTCAGAAGACTGAAAATAACATTTACAGTAAGAGAAAAATGATATTAAACTTTAGTTTACATTGATTTAATGTCCTTGTCCTTGATGTTTACATTAATTGTTTGATAAAATCATATTATTTATTATAAGAAAAAAATAATAAAAATATTCACCAATATTTCCCAACTATATATCTTTAAATTTAAAGTAAGATCGATAATCAGTTTTTGACAATTAATGTACGTATTATATTATATTAGCGATCTTATAAAGTTTCCTAACTTTTTATTTTTTTATTTTTTGGGGTCAAGAGATTGACCAGTTCTTACTAGACAATGAACTGCACAACATTAATTGGGTAATTACCCATAGTTTGCCATCTATATACTATATAGGGGCACCAAAATCAGAAACCTACATTTCACACAGCTAATTTTTGTGCAATAAGAAAATCATTTGTGTACGTATATTTATATATGATAAGAAAAAATGCTATGGACCACACATTAAACATATTGCTAAACGAATTAGAGCTTACATAATTTTATAGAATGATGATCGATGTGACCATCTGTGCAACCTAACATTTCAAAATCAAATGATCATATATATATATAATAATGTCAAAGTTTTCCAACCACTCCAAAATTAGAGCTTCTCAGAGGAATTTAATTCATAGACATTTCTTTAATTCCTTACCAAACAGTGTTCATAATAATGCTTCTTCTCTAACATAAATGATGATAGAGATAGTGATCGGATCAAACAATAGCATAAATGATGATAGAGATAGTGATCGGATCAAACAATAGCATAAATGATGATAGAGATAGTGATTGGATCAAACAATAGCATATATAGAGTCACATTAAGCCATGCATATATATATGTTATCAAACCTTGGCAAAATTGATAGCTTCTTTCCCAACTGTGGGACTTATTTTATAATAATTCTGTAAATAATCCCCAACAACCACCTTCTTGTAACCCTTCGTACTTGAGGCTGCATCACTCACTGGTTCAATTTCGGCTCGAGAAGGCGGATTATAAAACAATGCTACCGAGAATCGCTCAAGTTCCATGTGGGTCACAACCCTGTGCCAAGGGCTTTTTACCCTTCCATTGCTCATTATCTCTAGAAAATCACCCACACTCACTAGCAATGCATCATCTGGCCATGGCACTGGCACCCAATTTTTCATGTCCTTTAGCACTTGGA
>JAESVK010000763.1:157987-187988 GCA_017140935.1 Hamamelis virginiana
CATATGGAGGGGACCTTACGCAACCTTGCGTAAGGTGGGCCTCATAATAGAAGGACTGATATATATAGGTGCTATGGTCAGGTGCACCTGATGCATCTTGCATCAGGTGCCCTTTTGTAGGGCCACTTGCACTGTAAATTTTGGAAAACTGATTGTTGGATTAGATACTCCTATAATGTATGTCATGGCTGCCTAAAATCACTGTGATCCAACGGTTGATTTGTGAGAAAACTGACTGCTAAAAAATGATAACATTTTTAAGAAAAAAAGTCATAATTTTTTAAAGTTACATTTTTCAAAAACCAACTGTTGGATCACTGTGATTTTTGACAGACATGACATGCATGATAGGAGTATCTAATCCAACGATAAGTTTTTCAAAATTTTCATCGCAAGTGGCTCTATAAGAGGGCACCTGATGCTAAAAGCATAAGGTGCATACAGAACTTCTAATATCAGGTGTAGAATTAGGTGCCCTCTTATAGAGCCACTTGCAGTAAAATTTTTGAAAAACTGACCGTTGGATTAGATACTCTTATAATGTATGTCATGTCTGCCAAAAATTACAGTAATCCAACGGTTGGTTTGTGAAAAATGTAACTTTGAAAAACTGTAACTTTTTTGTTCTTAAAAATGTTATCATTTTTTAGCGGACAATTTTATCAGAAACCAACCATTGGATCACTGTGATTTTTGACAGGCATGACATACATTATAGGGGTATCTAATCCAACGGTCAGTTTTCCAAAATTTGCACTGCAAGTAGCTCTACAAGAGAACACCTGATGCAAGATGCATCGGGTGCAACTGACCATAGCACCTTTGTATGTATATATATATGGGCCCTATATCAAGTGTTTGATTACTTTTGCTTACTACTAAAGCATTATAGATTATTGGATAAGGTTCAATTAATGTGATATAAAATGTAAACACAAAAATTTCATGTTGGAAACTAGCTGTGATTTTGGGTTCCACCCAACCCCCACCCTTTTCAAATAATGCACTTACCAAGCTCCCTCTGTCATTCGGTCCTACCCGGTTGATTGAATGGCTAAAATCAATTTTTATTACTAATCTGTACCAATTCAATGGCAAACCAGAAGTTTTCTTTTACATATATGTCTGTGAAGCACAGACCGCGGAGTACTTCACAGATTCACAGATCACACACATGACACAACAATAACAATAACACCACCACCACCAAAAAGCACTAGTACTAGTGAACATACCTCAAATTGGGTGGGTCTCTTAGGCCAAACAAGGAGTCCTTCAATTAAGCTTTTAGGTGCTGCATGGCTCCATGGGTTAACCCGATTTGTTGCAGTGGTGCACCATTATTAACCACGAGGTCCCTTTTGGTCTATGAATCTGGCTTCATGGATATAACATTTTTCATCCTTGCTTGTCCATATATTTTGTAGGATTAATCCTAGAAAATATGAATGAATACTTGCACAGCTTTTTAGCTTTTAGCTTTTACATTTGGGGAAGTTGGTTTAGTTGCTTGCTTCAGCTAAATGCTTTACCCATATTAAGAAATGTAAAAGATTGGACCACAGATTTGTCAATGGGGGATAGTTGGAGCTTGGATTAAATTAAAGGAATTGATGTTTGGACTGGACCCAGTTGTTGTTGATTGATTTGGCCTACTGTGGTATACAACTGGGACTAGAGGTCCAATTAGTGGATTTGGACTCTGTTATAGGTTGAATGATTTAATAATTTGGCAAATTAAAAAAATTAATAAGAATTGAAAAAATCATTTATAAAAATTAAAAAGGTGGTTATTAAAATATTAATGGGTTGTTGAGTTGTTGAATCTCCTAAATAATTAAAATTTGAACATGTCAACTTTATAAAATAGTGTAAATTTTAAATATTTAATTTATAGATAAATCATTCCTAATCTTAATTATATTATTATTAAATGGGGGTAGGGGATGAAGGAAATAAAAAAATAATAAAATAAAGAAAGTTTTGATAATTAAGAATATATGAGATTGGATAATGGAAAGAGGAACCACTTTTTTGCACTATATCTGTCGGCAACAATGCCATGCTTTTTAGCTACAAGATTGGTTCAACTGGTGGTGCGCATCATTATTATTTACGACCAATAATGGAAACTTGGGAAAAGTGGTCATCATCTTCAATAAGAGGCCAAATTTCTAAAAGGCAAAGCTAAACAAAACCCAAGGTGGGGTAGCTTAGTGGTTGAGGAGTAGGGTTAAGGGCGTACAAAGTCTCTTGTTCCTGGGTTCGACTCCCACTAACTACTAATATCCTGGACCACGGACCGCAAGGTACAAGCCTTGTTTCGAAAGCCTTATTTGAGGTGTATGATTTAGTTTGGTGCGCGCAAGCTGGCACAGGATACCTGTATAGCAAAAAAACAGAAGCAAAAGAGCTCAACAAAATCAGGGGAGTCTCCTCTAATCTCCAAAGAGTAATGGATTCTTAAGAAATTTAATTACCTTATGATTTTTAGTTATATTATTTTGCATATAATACATTTAGGTCTTATTTTCTTTTCAAAACCGAGGATGATTTTTTTTTTTTTTTTTTAAATATTTGGCCGAACGATAGAAGATATTTAGGCAGATTCCTAAGTTTCCATTACTGAGAAATGAGTATTAATGCACTTTTATGTATTCAAATTCAATGTCTCTCTCTTAAAGATAATAATACATGCTACTAGAAATAAGACCATTGGCGATTGAATCCGATTTATAAGATAAAATTTGATTTGATTTGATTTGATTTTTATCAAATTATAATAAAACTAAAATCATTATTTTTATTCCTATAAATTCATTAGAACATTAATGTAATTTCTTATTGTATATATAATCATCTGAGTGCATATGCATGGGTGATTCATGTCTCATTGCAAAATTATCATTTGAAAGTGTAAGTGAAAGCTCAATTTACCAACTCTACGAGGAGTGGTAATGTCATTTAAATTTTTATACAAATAAGGTCTAGCAGAAAGAAAAATTCAAGGTTGGACGAAAGCTAATTCAAGAAGCAAACACATCAATGAGCCCATCAGCTTTCTTACAATAGAAGGAAATCTTTACTGGCTTCGTTAGCTTTACTATAATAAAAAAAAAATCTTTACAGGTTGTCCTCATCCTAATAAGAAGAGAGGCAATCTTCCATCAGAATTGGTAAATTTTTATTTTATTTTTATTTTATTTACACAAAAAAATTTCACACCTATAAGATAGCAAATCATTGAAGGAATTTGAAAATTTCAAGGATTTTATGTTACAAAAAAAAAAAAAGAGAAACTATACTTTGTCCCCCCGAACAATAGGCCATTTTCACGTCAGCCTTATGTGGTTTCGATTGCATCAATGTGCCCCCTCAACTATTTGATTGTATCAGTTAGCCAATTGTTTCTTTAATTAGAAAATAATGTTTTTTTTTTTTTTTTTTTAATTCAGTATTTATCCTAAATTGCTAATGTGTTTATAAGCACATCCGTGAAGTTTCATGATTTTTCTCAATATATTTTAATTTTTTTATGAATTATTTTCTCCATACAGTAAATAAGATTTATAATAAATAAGATATATTGAGAAAAATTATGAAATTTTACAGATATGCTTATAGACTCATTAGCGATCCATGATATATATACTGCATAAGTAAATAATAAAATTGATAATAGTTCATGGGCACATTGATTCAATCGAACCACATGAGACTAACATGATAACAAAATATAGTTCGAGGGGAAAAATATAATTAAAAAAAAAAAAAAACTGATTTGTGGAAGGGTGATTCTATTGCCACCTACCCATATTACTAGTGGCACCTACCAATTAATAAAAATTTTTATTACTATTTTACCCCCATATAAATTTACTATTAAGGGTAATATTGGATAAATCAAATAAATTAAAATAAATCATATTACTTCTTGCACCCAACTTTATTTTCTCGCATTTATATCTTTTCCATAAACCCTACTCTCACAAACCTTTATATTCTCATATAACTTTTTGAAAATTCTAAAAGAAAACAAAACAGTGTTTATTGATTAATGGATAATGAAGTGGTTATATATGATGATTCTAACAATGAAAATGTATATATTTTTTTTAAGTATGATTCACTTTTTTAAAAGTTGTTTTAATTTCAATTTCGTGTTTTTGTTCAGCTTTATGATATTGAACATTAATAAATGTTCGAATGAGGATAATTGAACGTATAACTTTCTTCAGTCACTCCAACTGAACATATAAAAATATTCAGCAGTGGATGTTGAAAATTACTGAATATTTAGTAAACACTAATAGAATATCATCTTATTCAATAGTTGTCAGCCGAACATATTAAAATATTTACCAGACTAAGTTAGAATATATTATAGAATGGTTGGTTTGTTTTTTTTTTTTTTTTCATGAAGTGAAGAAAATAAATTTCTCTGTGTGATGAATGGCAAAATAGTTGAACTTCTCTCTTCGTGAAATGAAGAAAATAAGCTCCTCTTTGGATGAAATTAAAAAAAAAAAATTTTGAGACTTTTTGGCATTAGATGACTGTAAAAAAGAAACTAATGTTTTAGGGTTGGTTAAATTGTGGTTAGTTTGAGTATTATAGAGGGTATAAGTAGAAAAAAATTATATTCTAAAATTTTTGGACGTAGATAGCAAATGGATGTCACTTAGCAATACGGAGGGTTGGTAATAAAATCATCCTATGTGGAATCGGGGTCTCCAGTGAATGATTGATGGGATGGTGGAAAGAAACGTGGCAACGAATCATCCATACTCGTAGGCATGGTCGGTGGTTGTGGTATGTAGACAACAATTGCACCCGTCGTACCATTGTACTTGGCTACCCGACAAGTTTTGATATTTGAGAACGTATGTATCGGACCAACTCCCACATGCCTCCCCGCGTCAACAGCCAGCTGCCCGCCACTTTTTCTTCTTGTTCTGTTCCGTGCATTACGCCACCGTTTTTAGTTACTACCTTCCTTTACCCCGTTTTCATTTTTTGTTTTCTACCCCGGAGTATATTTGCGAAAACTACTACACGTCTCCAAAATAAAATAAAATAAAAAATATCACAAATAATGCTGCCAAAAAACATAAAAATCAATGATTTAAATATTTTATTTATTATTAAGGATAAAATTTGAAAATAAATTAATAAAATATTTATAAATTAATTTAAAATAATTTTTGTGACATTCAATATTTATATCTATATATTTAAAAAAAAAAAATGCTAAATGAACCAAATTTTAGACAATATCTTTTGAACCAAATGATATCGTAACTCACCACGAGCAACTTATCCGGATTGTTATATTGGCCAAGAGGTAAAATATTCAAGTATTACTGAAAATGACTTATCAATATTGTTAATTTTGGATCATGTACGCTATTAAGACAAGAGTTATTTATTATTCGGTACTATGGTAAAAGTTTTATGTGGACAACGTACTGTAATTGTACAAATTCAAATCTTGTTGAGATTGTATCCAATTCATGCTTCTTAAGTCCTAAATTTGGTTAAGCTAATGCTAAATAATAGTCCTTCCTCCCTCTTTGGCTGTGTTTAATTTTATGATGGATGATGATAATATGTACACTATCTAATCCAATTTAAGTGCATGGACATGCTTACCAAGATTTCTTCCATGCAATGATAGTCCGTGGGATATATAGTCAGCTAACAGGTAAGGAGTAATTAAGGACTCTTTATATATCTTGGAGAAAAAACTAATACAAAAGATTTTAAAGTTTCGACCCCACTTGAAAATTTTCTTAAAATTAAAATTTATTTTTGTCATTGATAATAAATAAATAAATAAGACTCCGTTTGATTGAATATTTTAAAGTATTTTTTTTTTGCTTTTTTTTTTATATAAAAAAATTAGCAATATTTGATTTTTTAGCAAAAAATGAAAATTAATTTTTGATTTTTTTCAAATTAACTACTTAACAAAAAAGAAAAAAATTTAAAAGGTAATATATATATATATATTTTAAGAAATTAAATTAAATATTACTAATTTTAAAAAAGCAAAAAATAAAAAATAAAAAATGAAAAAAAGGAATTTTTTTTGTTTAAAAAATTTAACCAAACAGTACCTAAATAAATTTCATCCTTAACTTTTCAAGGAATCTTTCGTAAGTGATTGTGAATGACTGATTTTATTTTAATCGTTTTCAAATAGTGATGAGGGAATGTGGTGGTCATTTCCGAAGTGTACGTTGCAACTTGCACCTTGGAAATCATAGTTGTAACAAATTTTGTGGGTTTTTATTTATTTATTTATTATTTATTATTATTAAATACCAAGACTCTCCGTGAAAAGAATTCCAAAATTACGGTTTTTTTTTTCCCCAAATTTCTCGGAAATGTTTTGGAAATTTTTTAATAAAAAAATTTGTTTATACTGGACCAGCCCTGACATCTTGGAGCCCTAAGCAAGCTCTCAAAATGGGACCCTTCTATATATTGACATTTTGAGTTTTTAACACAAAAAAAATTGCATTCAAATATTAAGTATGGAGTGTGTATATATACTTGTATAAAATTTGGTGGCATATTTCATTACTAAAATATATACTACAAGAAAATGCAACAATAACAATAAAGTTTGTTTTTTTTTTTTATTATTATTCATTTTCATCTTGTTTTTGGATCGTTTGGTTATTGAAAAAATATGGATAAGAAAATAAATTTGAATTTTAGATCTTTAATTTTTAATTATGGTGTGATTTCTTAAGTTTTAGAAGTTTGAAAGCTAAAATATGTGGAAAGTTTAGGGTCTATTTGTGTTAGTTTTTTCTAAAATTGATCACTCTTGAAAAACTATCTTCACAAATCTCTTTAGAGTTATGTTCAAAGCACATCTTCACATATTAGAATTTCCATGGTAGAAGTGATTGTGACAGAAGTTAGGGTTCTTAACTTTCGTCACAATCACTTAATTTTGCTAACCATCCTATTACCTCTCAAGTTGTTACAATGAGACTCCGTTTGCTTAAGTTTTTCTTAAAATCACTTTTGGAACCTAAAATTCCACTTGATTTAAGGGGATGTGATGATAATCATTTCTAGACGATTTGAGTAGTGATATGGTGGTTGGTAAAATTTTAATACTAAAAGATATTGTTGCAAATTAAATAAAGTTAAGCTAGGATCTCAACTTAAGACACAATCACTTTTACTATAAATTTTTTGATTATGAAGGCATAGTTTGAACATAATTATAAAGAGATATGTGAAGTTATAATTATCCAAAAGTGATTTTAAAAAATAAACTAACATGAATGGACTCTTAGATCAAGTGAAATTTTGAGCTTTAAAAGTGATTTTAGAAAAACTAATGTGAACATGCCCTTAATTGACTTCAAACTGTTTGGTTACCAAGAAAATAGGGATCATTGGGGCCCTACTTTTTAACAAAAATTTGGGGCCCAAAGCGGTAGCATTGCTTACTTGCTCTTTGGACCGGCCTTGTGTGTATATAAAGTTGAGATAATATATTAGTTATATATGTTGGTGGGTTCAAAAGGAGATTCAGATTCATTTTTTTGAACATAGATGCAAAATCCTTACTCTAATGGTGGATTCAAAATGAATTGAAACTAAAAGTTGATTCAAATTTGAATTCTACTTTAACTGGATTCATTTTTCTTCAAAACACAAAAAAAAAGTGTCTAGAAACTTGTGATTGATTTGGAAGAAGAAAGAGATAGAGAGAAAAGTCAAAATTAAATTGGATCCACCACCATTAGAACATTTGCATTCATAGAGGTTCAAAAAATGAATTTAAATCCAAAAAAATAAACCCAATAATTGGGGTTGCTCTAATGGAAATTAAGTTTAAACCTGGTCACAAGTTGGATGGGTTAACCTAACTGATGTGAGTTGACTCGACCATTATTAAAATGGGATGAAGTCAGGCCAAAACCGTGAGTTATGGGGACCCGGGGGCTTCTGAAAGGATCCAAATCAGCATTATCAAATGATGGCCCATATGAGCTGGATATGACATAGGATCAATGAGAGAGAGAGAGAGAGAGAGAGATGCATGTGTCATCCCTTATTCCCACTTGGATAGTTTGATCGGAAAACTTGAAGATCGAGGACCCAATTGAATTGGTTAGAATGGGCCATTAATAATGAGTGATGCAAGGGAAAATGCACATGGGTTTAACCGTTTGAGCTTTGGCTTCTTCTATGTGACCCGGATCCATAGCTAACAGCACTGAACCACCAACTTTTTATTATTATTATTATTATTTTTTTTTTTTTTTGTTTTGTTGGTATTTTTAGCATCAAATAAAAAAACACAATATCTTATTTATTATTATTATTTTTTGCTATACGGGTATCGTGGGTCTTGCAATCCGTGGTCTCGAATATTAGTAGCTAGTGAGAGTCGAATATGGAATTAAGGAACTTGATAAACCCTTAGCCATGCTTGATCCACCACTAAGCTACCTATCCTGGGATTAACACAATATGTTATCATTCTAAATTATTATATGAAGATAAGCTATTCCTACACGAATTTGAACCTAAACAAAGAATATGGCAATTACATTAAGTCATAAGTCTCAACCACCAATAATATGGTAATCCAAATGGGTTCGAATTGAGGCCAATTAAAAATTGAATGGAAATCTGCATGAACTAAACACTATATGCAAAATATAATGCACACATATCTAAAATCACTTCTTATGGTGCACATGAATGATTCTTAAGATTTTGAAAAATAAACAACAATCCGTGCAGGCATCCATTTAATAGAAATCAAATTAAATTTTGCAGTGGGAAATGCTGAATGAGGTCATGGCCATCACGTGAGTCACGTGGCAGATTCAAAAACCCTAGATGTGTGGCAAAGTAATGTAATTATGGACCATTCCCCCACTAACACAATTATTAAGGAAAAACTTGGCATTGGAAGGAGTATGAAAGACCACAAGTGACTGTTTTTAAATGAACAAAGCATTTTAGATTGAAGTGCGTGTGCACGTGCATACATGTGTGGAAGCCCGCTTCAGCATATGCACACGTGCTCACATGTGTGTGTGAGTTCGGGGGAAAGAGGGTATGACATGTGGATTCATAAAAAACATAGTCTAAATGCAGAAGTAGCAGCTCTCAACCTGAACAAAAATCACTACTCTCCACTACCTCATGCACTCATTTTTTTTTTTTTTTTTTCTAAAACTCTATTAAATGAAAAAATATAATTAAAATGAACAGAATGGATCACAGCCCACCACCGAAGTTAAAAAGTGAAAACTGGCCAGACATTTCATATGGAGTAATTTAGAGGGTAAAAATAAATAAAACATATGTCAAATAGACACACTCACACTAATCTCCCACTAACACCAATAATAAAGCACAACCAAATCAATCAAATCTAATATCAAATAAAAAAAAAAATCTTAGTTTTAGGGAGGAGAGAGAGAGAGGCTTTACTGGTCATGGGATAGGTGTCCATATACTGGACGTGTACCCGTTTTGTTAAGAGCGTACCCAGTGCCTCGCTGTCTAGCATGTGAAGGAGTTGTGGCTCCATTCTCTCTCTCTCTCTCTCCCCCCTTACATACACCCTTCTAAAACCAACACAACTGGCAATTTTGATTCATTCACATAGAGAGCCGAACGGAGAGAGTCAGGACAAAATTGGTCTAGGATTTGAGCCCGATTCTCTTGGTTTTTTTCCGCTCCCACTTTTCTATCCTACTCGGAGAAGACTAAATTTGGAGAGACACATACCCCCACAAATCAATATAGAGTCACTCAAACATACATACATAAACACAGAGAGAGAGAGAGAGAGAGAGAGAGAGAGAGAGCTCTTCTTTGATAACAGAAGAAAACCCATTTGGGATTTCTTTCAGAAAACCAGAAATTAAATGGATGTGTTGGGTTCAGAATACAATAGTGGGTGTGAGTCTGGTTGGACTCTATACTTTGATCAATCTTTTCTTTCTCCAAATCCTTCACATAAACAATCTGGGTTTGTTGATGGAAGGGGTTTTTATGCTGAACAACATAAAGAGAAAAGAGTTAAACATGAAGATTATGAGGAAGAGGACTTATCTATGGTTTCTGATGCATCATCTGGGCCTCCACATTTTCATGAAGATGATGATTACTTCAATGACAATAATGGGTGCTCTTATCCTGCTTCCATGGATGCTGCATTTCTGAAAAACAGTGGTAAAAAGCAGAAAACCAAAGAACATCAACGCAGAAAAGAAGAACATCACCCTTCTTTGCTTGATGACACTGCTAGCTCTCCTTTTTTCAACTTCTCCAAGGTAAGTTCAATGAGATATAATTATAAATTGTATTAACTCATTTCGTGTCAATATTCAATCAATTAGAAGTATATTTTTATGGTCTTTTTTATTTTTTTGACAGAACAATTTTACTCTTGCCAACAATCAAGCTTCAATGGAGAGTATGTTGGATTTTTCACAAGGTTTCTCCGCAACTCATTATGAGGTACTTGGGCTATTGCTTTCTTTGATGCTTTTGTTTCACTTCAATTCTCAGCTCAAAATATTCATACAAAAATGAGTTCTTGCAGAATGGATCTGCATTCCAGAATCACCTTGGAATCTTACAGTCTCCTCTGTCTGGAAACCAACTTCAGCAAAACCAGTTGAGTTTTTGTTTTTGGCTTCTTATTCTTATTAATGCATTAACTTTCAGAAGTTATAATCCTTAATGTGCCTATATTATCTTTAATTTTCAAGTTTTCTTCTTCACAGATGGTATTGAAGGAAAGAGGATGGAGATGAGATAAGGTGATTGGCATCACTTGCTGTTGCTGCAGCAGCAGCAGTTATTACTGTAGAAGTTGCTCCAAAAGAGATGGGTGTGAGGGTTGTCAAAGTAAAAAAGAATTGGATCACAAAAGGGGTCTTGTTCCTTTCTTTTTTCCTTTTCTTTTCTTTTCTTTTCTTTTCTTTTGCTTGTCAGTGCAGTGGGAAACAACATGAGAGCAAAAGTGGGAGAATTAATTTTGTTGTTTTCAAAATTTAATTTTCTTGTTAATGGATAATAGCTGCAAATTAAAGTGAGGCTTGAGTCCTTTATGCAGGTCTATGTGCAACCATGCCCAACTCTTGTTCTTCTTTAAAATTTAAAATCAAACTACAATATTTGCAAGAATAAATCAATATCAATAGACCTCAAAAAACCATCAATTTCCCCACAGCATATATTGGACTTGCAACTTCCAAGACAAGCAAATTTATGAGAAACCTCTTTGAAAAATTTAGAGAAACTTGCCTTGGGAACCTATGTTTTCATAATAATGAGACCAAATCTTAAAGTTTATTCTGCATTAAAATTTTCAGTGTCTCCAAACTAAATCCCTGTAACATATTTCTAGACGATTTTTAATGTCTTGCATTTTCAACATCCATTTTCCATCTCTTTTTCGATCCCTTACCTGCTTCCCAAACTGGTAACAGTGGCAAATGAGTAATTAGGTGTATGAAGGATATCAATCTTCTAGCAGGCACCAATCTTTCCCATAATCAAAAGAAAAGCTAAAAAACAAGCCCAGTACAGTAAGAATTCAAGATATCAACAAACCATGCCCATAGCCGTGAGAGAGAGAGAGAGAGAGAGAGAGAGAGAGAGAGAGAGAGAGATGCAAATTTAGTAATCCATGCCATTCTAGTTAGAAATCAAAAACTATTGTGCCCCAAAAAAGAAAAAGGGAAAGAAAGAAAGAAATGAAACAGTAAGATTGTTTTAATGGTTCTATGACCCCATACTTTAATCTTTCCAATAATAGGAGGACAAAACCCACCTCACTCTGGTGGCTATTCACCAGAGATTTGATCCAATTATCAGATATGATTAGGTGGGATTCCTTCAAAATCTATATCGAAAATTTCTCCGTCAGTAGGATCGAGTAGAACTAAATCTTGGAAAAGTGTTGGGCTTTAATAACGACAAGTTTTCCATGTCCCTGAGTGTCCAGACAAGGCTCCATCCTGAAGCTTCTTGTTCTCATAATAAATTGAAATTTAGGCTTAGTATGAGTGTAAGAATATGAGACAGGATGAAGAAAAGTGTAATGGGTGATGGGCAGTCAGATCAGGGTACAGAGACGAGGAGGAAATGCCAGAGTTAAATGTTTGGAATATTTCATATGCAATCCCCCCCAACCTTTTTTAAGCCCTGAAGATCCTGCCTCAGATCTTCCTGACCCAATGCAACATGCCCCATTAAATTTAATATGGCCTCTTTATCTCATTTGGAAGGATCTTACCTTTTATATACTATTAGTATATGTATTTGTGCCCCCTCCAAGCCTGTGTGCTTTGAAGCTGTCATTGGGCTTGTTGTCATGCACAATTATATGCTTCCCTTGATATATATATATATATATATATATATATATATATATATATATATATATTTTCATTTAACTATTCCCAGTCAATTTCTCTTCTCATAGAAAATTTGGTTTCCATGTAAGAGCATGGAAAGGAAAAAACCTAAAGAATCCACTTGGGAATTTAGGAGGTCAAAATTCTCAGCTCCACCCACTTGTCCTTTATTCATTTATTTATTTATTTTATTTTATTAAATTACTCAGGTTCAGTAATGGAGTCAAAAAAATTGTTGAACAAATATAAATGAAAGCTAAAGACAACCTAAAACAAATAAAAATTAAATAGAAAGATTAGTCTTTGCCTCACTACACTCCATCATGTTGGATAAGAATCAAAGAGGTATGGGGAAAGCAGTTTTTGCCCTTCCAACTACCACCAAAGCAAAGCCTTCAATCCCCTGTAATACAGAAAGGGGAAGGGAAGGGCTTTGTTGTTTCATACATTAATATAATATCTCACCCTGTCTCCATTGCAGTTTTCAATTTGGAGTGTTCCCATTTGTATCGACAATGGTCTCCTAGTCCCATATCATCTCTGCCATTTTACTATTCTGACCAGGATTGTTACTAAAAAACTCTGCCCCTGGCATGTGGTATAAATCAGTGACCATGAACAAGAACAAAGAGTACAAACACTGCCACTATCTAATGATCAGGTTCAGCCTTAAAATGCACCAAAATATAGTACTAACACAGGATGAATATAATCCCGGTAAAGGATTATGGTTTGAAGATTCAACATAAAGTTGTGTCTCATGACTGGATGGAAATGGCATTAAGGGTATCTTTCTCTGCCTCAATCTAAGCTCATATAATGATTGAGGCAGAGATTCATAGCTTGCTATCCTCTTGCTTTGTAGGCTAAGACCTACTCCTTATTGTCCCTTTGAAAGGAACACAGTAAATAACATCAAGGACTTTCTTTACTGTCAAATTCCCACAAATTTGATCACCAATGATATCAAGTCCAAGACTCCAATGATCAGATAACTTCCCTTCACATTATCATGAATTCTGTTTCTTTTCCCCCAAAAGATATGCTCCTATATATCCTTGAGAACAAAAAAGCTCATTAGAAATCTTCATATTAAGTCCATTCACCAAAATTTGCAGCAATAGTCTATAAGGGTGGTCCAAAAAGACAGGAAAAATTCACAAATACCAGTCTAGAAAACCCCACTTAACTTCATTCCAATATGAAGACTACAAAAGTTCCTCATGAGCTTAAGCAAACCCCACCAAATTTCAAAATTAGTTTTAATTTACAACTCCTCCCATACAGATTTAAATATGAGTTACAAGGTTGAAGGAAAACACATTATACAGCCATATCATTGCAAAAGAATGTCAAAATTATCAACAGCTCTAAACAAAGTCCTCAGACTACTGTAAACATCATGGAACTCAGAGGTATTTATAAAGATTCTAATTCCTTTGATTAGAATGCAGCGGTTTGAATCTTCAATGTATCTAGCTCAACCCTCCTGGAACCATGCTTTTGTGGGACCAACACTGGGTAATGGACTTTAGATATACATCCTTTTTGAAGTAGATCCACAATAGCATTGAAATAGCCGGCATCCTTATTTATAGCAACTAGTAAAAAAGCACGCGATAAAAAAAATTCATAAGATATTCATTTTTGAGGCACTTATAATCAAAGAAAATATATATATATATATATATATATATAAGATCAAAAAATTTACTGGGATCTTGGATATGCATCTTTAAAATATCTTGTAGCCGAGTAAATGAATTGAAGAAAATAAAAGAAGCTCGCAATTCTATCCACATACACTCATAGAGTTATAGATCTAATTAAATAAATGTATATAAAAATTAAAAATTACTTTTACTTTTACTTTTATATAGTAGTATGACCACGACAAGAGATGAAGTTGGTAAAGATCTACCGGCATAACCAGGAAAAGACATCACCGAGGTTGTGTGAAATGTGAGAAACCAATCATCTGGCACATGCCACCAATCATGGTGTTTAAGGTATGATTTTGGAATATTCAAATTCATGCATAATCAATTGAAAAGGATTCCAAGTGAAAAGAATGAACTTACTGGCAAAAGACTAAATATCACGCATAGATGAAGAAGGAAGGATATTTTATGAAATTAAAGCTAAATCCCGAAATTGAAACAAGCTATTTTATGAATTTGCGAAAAAATTGAATAAATGAAATTACCATAAATTGGAAGTAGAAATTACAACTATAAAATTGAAAGACAATGCTGAAATTTAATGCTAAGGGATAGATAAAATAGAAACTGCAGTAGTTGATGTGTGACTGTTGAAATGTATTTAATTTGTCTCCAAGCTTGATATTTATAGGCAAATTTTCTAGAACTGCTTATGCTCCACGTGTCACTTGCTGGATGCATCATTCAATTTGCTTGTTCCTCACTTTTTGCTAACTATCTCATGAAGATAGGAGCAGCTTCTCACGTTTTCTTTGGCCTCTGACCTAGTCAAAATTCTTCAAATTGACTTCAGCTTACAAACCTGGACTTTAGCCTATAATAAAATTAAATTCATTTTATATATTTGGGCTTTTATCCAAAGTGGCCCACAAAAAAACCTACATGAATTGGCCCACAAATTCTATTTGTAGCCCAACAGGTATTATATCAAAATGACGGACAATCAGACCTATTCTTGATTCAACAGAAGCCAAAAGTCCAATACTCATCATGAACAAAATTGTCCTTGACTTTCATGTCACCACACAACAATATGCACTCACATTTCTGCATCAAATTTATCAATATCACCAAAATGTCGAAAGGGAGTTGTCACGTGTTTTCATCTTCGGATAAAATACAATTAGTTGTACAAGGAAAGAACATGGTGTGTAAGACAGGGGGGATCAATTTGAGGAGATAAAAAATAACCCTCATGTTGATCCTTCCAGAGCTGGATAATGTCTTAACCATCAACATCGCGACTCAAACTTGTACATTCACACTTAACAATCCTTGATTCCTACCATTGCACCAGACAATGGCCCCTAAAAGAAGCATCACTATATATATATATATATATATATATATATATATATATATGTGCAGAAATGATCCAGCCAACATATGCTTATATAAGCTTATTTCAGCATGAAGGCCATAGATAATTGTGTGATGTATATTTTGAAAAACTCGCCTTATACTTATGTGTGTCATGTCTTCCAAAAAACATAATGATCCAATGATCGGTTTCTCAGAAATATTACTAATGTCACAGTTTTCGATGGTCATAGTTTTTCATAACTATATTTTGAAATTCTAACATTGGATCATTGTGATTTTTGGCATGCATGGCATACGTAATAATCTAACGATAAATTTTTCAAAATATACATCACATAATTATTTATGGACTTCATGCTTGTAAGCATATGCTGACTAGATCGGGATTGTATGTTTGTATATAACTAACTATCTTCTACATTGAGCGTTCACCCTACACACCAATATTAAACAACCAGGTAAGAGCATCTCCATTGGTCACTCTCACCCACAGGTTGGTTTTCGATCTCTTCCCTCAAGCTGCAACGCCATAGTAACTTCTACTATCCATTTTGGCATGGAAATTGCTAAACGTCCCTCAAATGTGTCCCTAATGACTTGGCCAATGATCTAACTTTCATTATTTTTTATCAAACCCTATCCTTGATAATAAAGGAGAGACTTGGATTCAATAGGGATAGATTTTCCCAATGTCTACCCTTTTTGAAATTATTGCATTTATTACATTATTGTTAACTTATCTATCAGTATATCATACCATATGATCTTTATTAGGACAAATGTGTAAAAACACATGGGGTTCTTCACTCTATTTACATTTAGTCAGTTTCTTCTATTTTTACCCCATGACACACTTTCCATACTCTGTTTGGTTGCCAAGAAAGTGTAGGAAAATAAAAGAAACGAAAATCCAAACATAAGATATTTCATAATTTTTGGACCCCAGAACACTATAACCGCCTGAGTAAATGGAGTTTAGTAATCGTCTGGGGAAAAACCAAAACTACAGAGTAAAAGATTCAAAATTTGATTTTCCCTATTTGGCTATTTTCCTCCGTTTTCTCGGAAACCAAAAAGAGGGTAAGGCCGTAAGGCTAGAACAGGCAATTCAAGCCAAAAAAAAAAAAAAAAACAGAGCATAGAGCATTGTGACACGCACACCTATTGGCATGCAATCATTCATAGGGAATAGTGTTGTACCTGGGAACCCCAGCTTGGTTCACTGCGAAGTCTGCGATGATCATGGATGGAGAACCCATTCATGCGCTCAGTTCAACGCAAGCCCACAAGCACGCACAGAGAGAGAGAGAGAGAGAGTATGTGCACACACATTACAAGTCTACAAGTGAGGTCCTTGTGCAGTTGTGCGTGATCGATGGAGCTGTGGTCCTCGTAGAGAGAGAGAGAGAGAGAGAGAGAGAGGTGGGTGTTGGCGGGAAAAGTGATTTATGATTTTCTCTTAATTTTTGATAACATAGAAGATAGAATCAGACGTAAAAGAACTTATAAAAAATCAAAAATCAATATTTTTAAAAACTCATGCGAGTACAAATAAACAATGACAGGAGACTAGATTGAATAAAATAATAAATTCATCTGATTTTAAAAACTGATGCCAGTTAATATATAGTGCCAAAGGAATGGTTTTTGGCTGAAGAAACAAACGATATATATATATATATATATGGTAGAGTTTATTAGTGACCCAAATCTGTCCTATCCAAAATCAATACACTTTGGTGAAAGGTGGGAGGGTTGGATTGGGTTTCTTCCATCACATGGTAGAGTTTTTCCTCTCATATTTTGGTAAAAAAAAAAAGAAGAGAAATCCTCCCTCCAACACTTCAAAATCTAAATGGAATCCTAAATTTTCAAACCTATTGCCCTTTTTTTTTTCTATCCAATTTTTTTTTACCATAGTTAGATATCTTCAAATCAAGGTAAAATAAATCTAAAGGCCTGTTTGTGTTAACTTCTTCAAAAAGAACTATTTCTTCGAATTATATTTTTACGTATTACAAATTTTCTATTAGAAGTGATTGTGGTAAAGTTGGGCCTCTTAATTTTTGTCACAATAACTTCTATTATGAAATTTTTTTCAAAAATCTTAACACCCTTCAAAGCTTCTAAAAGTGATTATCACCCTATCTTTTTAATTGATTTTTTTTTTTTTTGTTAAAGCCATAATTGATTTCAATAAGAAGAAAGTTGGTTTCTTTTGAGACATTTACATAAGATGGGCATGGGATGCCCGGGGGTAGTGGTGTCAAAATGGACGTGCCGCTCATTTGGCCCGTTGACCGGTCCGATAATCTAATGGATAAGGCCCGATTCGGTTCGATAACTAATGGACTGGACTGATCTAATCCATAGTAAATGGACGAATCGAGTTAAGGTTTTTTGTCCAATGGGTCAACCCGATCCGAGTCCGATAAGCGGTCCGATTCGATCTGTAGCACTGTCTGATCCGATCCATTTGGTCTGATTCGTTTGGCACGTTAACTTTAATAGTTATTAGGCAAAAAAAAAAATTGACACCTTAAATTTGAATTGAAAAAAAAAAGTAAAAGAAAGTGAAATTTTTTTTTTTTAAATTTAAAAGCCCGTTAGCCCGATCAATTAGTCCCATTAGCTCGATCAAATCAGATCCATTAGACCGATTCGGCCTGTTACCTTAGTGGACCAGTCTAATGGATTGGATTGGACAGGCCTTTCAACTTATTGGGCTGGCTCAGCCCGATCCGATAGCTTAACGGGCCAAACCCAATCTGATTCGATAGCCTATTTTCTTAACAGGTCGAGCCAGCCCAATCCACCCATTTTGACACCACTAGCCTAACACATATTACAAATTATTGGGCCCTAGCTTGTATTTAATTATTTATACAGGACGGGCATGTGATACAGGGGGTCGGGAAATCCAGATATGTGCCCACCCAAATGCAAATAACAAATTAACAATCCATCTGCCGCAGTGAACCATTCCACTAATGCGATCTGGATTTGCTAGTGATCTCAGAGTAGATTTGCCGTTGAGATGGCTCCATATAAGGCCTTGAAAAGATCCAAAGGTTCTTACTTATTTGTTTTGATCCGGATACTCTAAGACATTTTTTTTTTTTAATAGCAATAATCCTATGTTTCTCACTCAATTTTTGAACAATAATCATGGTGATCCAATGGCCAATTTTTTAAAAAATATCATAAAAAGCAATGACTATTTTGTTCTTAAAAATATCATCGTTTTTTCACAGCCAATTTTTTTCAGAAACTAATTATATAATCACTGTGATTTTTGCCTTACATACATAAGAGGGTCCCTAATCCAATGTTAATTTTTTTTTAATTTATTTTGCAACTGGCCATATGGAGGTCTATTGGTATTTCTGTATTTTTGTTGTTTATAATATTGGCTCAAATATTTTGATTTTTTATTGATTTTTACTTTTTAGTGTAATCTTACTGTAAGATTGACCACACCAGAATAATCACTATCTAGTGATCTAGGTTGAGATCACTGGCAAATCCAGATCCTACATGGATGACCAAAACGTAATGTTTATTTTGATCTTTAAAAGCAATAAGGAAATGCTCCCTCCATCCCAATTTATGTGATCACATTTTCATTTTGGGATGTTCCAAAATATGTGATCACTTTGATTTTTCAAACTAAAAATTAGAATGAATTTTCCATTATACTCCTTTATCAAATAACTTGAAGAGTAATCTTTTATGTTAGAAGGGTAAAATTGGAACATAAACTTAAAAATATAATAGAGTCAAAACAATCAATGCATTATTAAATTGCGTGTTTAGTCAATGTATGCACATAAATTGGGACGGATGGAGTAAAAAGAAAATGCTCAAAATTACTTAAAATTATATTAATTTATTTCTTAAAACATCTTATATCATTTCCCTTTCTTTTTCATCCATCTTTTCAAGATCCAAACAGAGCAGGATATATCTGATTCTATTAAAAAAAAAAAATAGCAAAATACAAACTAAAATATATTGGTACTTTAGGAATTAAATATAAATTGTGTTGCCAAAATGCAAGGACTTTAAGAATACAAGAGAAATTTTGACTAAATTGACAGCAACCAGTAAATTAAGGAGATAGTTTTTACTTGTTACTCTTGAGCCAATCAAGAATACCCTTCTCTGATTCTGATAAACCCTCTGTCTTCCCATTCAAAGATCCTTCCACAAATTCAAAGTAATCCTTGTAGTTCCGCTTATAATAACTATCCAGTCTCTGCAAACAAATTTTACCCAAAACTTTAATATAAAGATTATATATCCATAGGTGCTCATTGCCAAAGTATTTGGAGGAACAAACCACCAGTAAAATAGGAGTCATGGCATATACACATGTCACTACAAGTGTTATGTAAATTAAACACAACATAATTAGGCTTCGTTTGGTAACCTTGAAAAGAAAAAGGAAAATAGAGTTGAAGTCTTATATTTTGTACCAGCCTGGTCCTGAGAAAGTGAAAATTCTCTAAGTCATGCTAAATATTTGTGAAGGAGTTACTTGAATTGTTTTTTTTGGGAAGGAATTGAAACAAAGGGAATGTGTAAGCTTTTAGTTCTTTTCTTTTACACTAATTTCTCAGCAACCAAATAGAGCACAATTTCTCTTTCCATGACATCCAAACAGGCCGTGACAGTATATATAGAAAGAAATTCAGCTACAATGTTATACCTCCTTGTCATTTTTGGCCTTGTTTTCCTCAGATTTCTTCAGATACTCTGATAAAATTTTCAATTAATTGTCAAGTCATCCAAATTTGCAGGTTCAATCTAAGTAGAAAGTGACACTAAAAATAAAATGGGCAACTAAGAAATGAAAAGAGTGAAGAGAAATGAGTAGATATATAAGAAAAAAGATATACTTTGAAGAAGCTTAGTGCTGGAATCATTGACTTGGGCAGCAGCAATGAAAGTTGATAGGAGAAGACCTCTCCTTCCTGTCTCTTGGCCTCTTTTAGTGCTTGCTCTTCTTTCTCTTCTATGAACTGCCTGTACATTTGATGAAGCATACTTGTTTACAGTTACTGTTAGGGCCATCAAGATACCTTGGCCTATTGAACTCATTACTCTCTCTCTCTCTCTCTCTCTACCACAACCACCAGTTTCTGGATATATAGATGACGACGATGAGTTTTCTTTGGCTTATCTATTTTTGCAGATCACTCCAACGTACGGTTTGTATTTACAGAAAACTCCTTTTTAAATCTTAATTTCCTTTTCCTTTGTTTTGATGACATCACAATATTTTTACTTAATCTTAATCTCCAATGCATTTGTGCAATATGATGCGGTAAAGTTAAAATTTGGCACCTCAAAAATAATTAACGCAAAATTTTAGCTCCTATGTGCTCAAATGCATTAATGCTATAATATGACATTTCTCATTTATTTTTGAAAAGAAAGTATGACATGACACAAATAATAAGTGTCATTTGAGGTGTCAAATTTGGCACCAAGTGCTGTCATTGCCAAAAGTTGGCACTCCAAACGGCATCATGTTGGAGCAAATTATTTGCCAAAATATCATCCATTGATAGGCCTAAATACAGTACCTATACTCCAACTTCAACATGTCAAGTCTAGCATGTCTAGTTTTCATTGAGCTTTTGCCTCATTTTTACAACTTCTTCATTGACCCAATTTTCAAGCAAGAACTAGGTCGACATGAACCCAAACAAAAACAAAATTCAAGCAGAGGATCCCAACTCATCCAAACAAAAACAAAATTCAAGCAGAGGATCCCAACTCATCGAACATCTTGCACAGCAATGCAGAGGTCTTTCTTGCTTATTTGAACGGATGGATAAGTTTATTCCTAATATCACCCAATATGGAACAATAATCTGTATTTCTTGATCTTAGGCCATACACAGTTATTAGACAAACCTCTTCAACCAATGAAACAATTTATTTGAATAACCACTATTAAAGGATCTAGTGTAACAAGCAAATACGGTTACAACTTCATACTGAAAGATATTGTACAGACTGGTTTTGGTGTATATACATAAAATATGCCCAAAGATAAAACATACATACAACAAGCACTCTTGAAACATGCAAGAGGTAGGCTTTCTTAGCAATATACAATAAGCTCTTAATTCTATATCAAGCGCTTGTGCTTGTACCAGGCGATAGCAACAACGAATAGGAAAATGGTTCCAGTGGTGCCACCACCAACAGTCAACAACCACTTTCGCATCCCTAATCTCTGATTGTTGAACAGCTCGACTTTGACATTCATGCCGAAAACGCCAGCCAAAACAACAAATGCACTGACCATTAGGGTTGCTGTTGTTAACACGACCCCCATTTGCAAGAGATGGTTCTGTTTGTCATCCAACATTATGTTGATGTAGTCCTCTGTGTCATCAACATACTCCCTCAGCTTGCAAGTGAAAACCACAGCAAAAACAGAAAATGTCAATAAAATCCGTGAAATTAACAACAGTTCCAGAATTTATAACATTCTCAAGCTAAACCCATAATAAATTACAATGATTAATGCTTTTTGGTGTTGCCATTTTCATAGGGCACATTTTGCATGGATGTATCTAAATTCATCAAAGAACAAATATTTCAAAAAGGAGTTCTTAAAACCTACCAAAATCCCAACACCGCAAAAGAAAACAAACAACACAAACAAAAAGGAAAATATGAGGAACATTAGTTCCTTTCCAAGAAAATTCCAAGTGCAATGGTCTGCATGATACGCTTTATCTACGAAAAAATCACTTGCACAACAATGTGTCAAACAAACACACATGAAAGTATCACAATACAATAATGAGTTATGCATTTTTCAGCCTAATGAGGTTTCTTGTTGGATTGCTGTTTAGGAGATCAACTGTCACATAAACCATAACAAAATAATCAATGAATGCTACAACTATAATGAGAGAGCTAAACAAGGAGCTCAAAATTGAACCTAATGAATCTTGAAAGTTAGAGATCAAATTGGCTAAACAACATCATACCAATTGATTTTTATGAATGATATTTACAACACTATTGGGGCAACCGACAGGAAGAATGTATCAAGTTGGATATTACCATTGAACATTTAATCATGTTAAGATCAAAGACTCCTGGATTGACCATTAGTGACTGGAACCGCCATATTAGGTGGTGTTAACAGGAATGGACTGAATGAGAAGATTTCAAGGATCAAATTCTTGACGAAAAGACAATTTCAAAATGTCTGCCAGCAGAGATCTACTTCAATAAAAGAAAGTATTTCCTGAATAACCTCTCAAGCTTCACTGTTCAGAATCACTTTGTAACTTCAGAAGGATTGCAATCATACTACATTCTGCAATTGCCTTGGTCATTAAAAATCTCAGTGGATCACAAAGCAATCTCATGACATTTCCTTCTTATAAATAGACCTCATCATCGCACAGCACACAGTTCTATTCCACCCAATGGGCTCACTCACTAGCAAGAAGTCCTGAGTCTCCTGACACAATCAAATTGAGGTCGAAAGTAGATGACAGGGCCCAGCCATACACAATCCAAGCATTTATAGAGGAAGAACAATTTATATTGAAACCACACTAGGAGGCTCCAATCACTCATGTACTATGATTCCTATCACCTATGCCACCTAGACCCTTTGCTTCATCTTGGAGTACTCATGTTGACACGACATGACATGGGTATGGGTATGGATATGCCTATGCCTACCGGACACATCATAGTAACTGCATTTTAGGAAATCAGATGAATCCGACACTTAGGACATGCATCCACACCCATGTCCGTGTAAATTAGCCTATTATTCTAAATACTGAAATAGCAAAACTTGATCTTGCTGCCTTTAGCAATGAACGTGGTGAGAATACATTGGACCACAAAGTTATTGCTACATTTCCCAATTACTTCTTAAACTGATTAAATGTCATATTAAATTGCTCAAGTGAGTTTAATAAATTCAAAGCGATGAACTTTGATTAAGATGATTATCCTTAATCACTCTCCATGCCACAAGGCTTTGACAAGAAGAGCACATCAAGTAATCCTGGAAAACAACCCTAAACATTTTATTAAGACAATGCGTAACAAAAGAATCTAGTGGTAAGGTTGAGTTGCGTACTGTGGATAGTTTGTTCAGTGTACCATCAATTTGCACAAAGTAAGCCTCAAGAAGCATTTCAAGTTCCTCCACATCAAGGTGCTTGCTAATAGCACTACGTGTGGCACTGGTATGGATCCCATTGCTGTCTCTTTTAAGTGCATTAGGTGCACCAAATAAACCTTCTTGTGGATTGTCAACATTTTGAAGATCATCTTCATAATTCATGGAACCACCACTCGCTTCCAATGAAATTTCAGCAGGAATCCTTAGACATCACAACAAAAAATTTTAGGTGCTACAGATAGTAAAGCAAAAAAATGGGAAAAGGCATCTCTTTTTTTAAAAGTGGAAGTTAAGGACGCTAAATGCCTGTCATCCATGTCTGATTGGAGAATTTCATCATCAATGCCATCTCTCTCATTTATAGAAGACACTGAAGAATTTTCAAGATTTTGTTGAACGATCTTGTCAGTCAGATACATCTCAGCCATGTCTTTGTCATCATCAAGCAGGTGTTCTAATTCATCTCTTACCTAGAGATGAACATGCGTGCACAATTAATCAGAAAGAATGAAAGAGCCAAAAAGTTATAAAAAAAAAAAAAAAAGAGATGGAGTAAAAAACAGTTCAATTGGTTAGTAGCATGAATGGTAAATCTACAACCATGAGGTCTTGCATTCATACCAGTTTATCGATGCAATTCAAGACAGATGACAGCAAAGGCATATGGTGAAATGACAACCAGTTTGCACAAAGCAAATGAATGTACCAATTTTCAGTTGAAGCAGCCAAAAATATCAAAGATGATGATGATGTTGGAAAAAAGATGGATGAAGGCTCTAAGTGAAAATCCATCTAACTACTATACAAAATGAAATTCCCATCATTGGGCAAAACTTGAATCATTGGATGTTTCCATTCTGATTGTCTATGTATTTTAGTCTTTCTTTCGATGCCTCCATATAAAGGAAGGGTGATATTTCTAAACATGAACTAACTCGACAAAGCCTTTTATGTTCCAACTACTAGGGTGGTACACAAATCATTTTTCACCATTTAGCCACATATCCCAACTACTTGAGGCTTACACTATGAAAATGGTCCCCGAGAAAGAATCATTGGAAAAAAAAAAAAAAAAAAAAAAAAAAAAAAGGGCACAATTTTTTAAAAACTTAAAATTATTCAAAAAAAATTTTTTTTTTTTAAAAAAAAACAATTCAATACATATGTTTCAAATGTCCCCCCCTCTCCTCCCTCCCCCCCAACCAAACAAAAAAGAAAAAGCACATTTTTAGACCATTTCGATGTATATAGCCTACTATATATACATGTGTTTAGTGTTTACATAATCATTGTAAAGGTTTTACCCTTATTAAAGCAAATGATGCACACTTTATTTTCCTTGTATGATGCAGATTACTTTTTAAGTAAATAAATTCAATGAATGGTAATGACTAACTACAAATCCTAGCCTCATTTTTCAAGTAAAGTTGATATAAAAAAAGATGTCAATTCTCCCTTAATGTTTTACAATGGCTTTAAAACTTATATTGGATTTAGAAAATTATTTAATTATTTTATAAAAATAAGCTAATATTAATAAAAGTGACCAGCAAAATAAACCAATTCTTGGTAGCAAGGGATAATTAGAATAAGAAGAATTCAAGTACACAAAACAAATGCATAAAGTATGTAATAGACTCCTATCATGGAACAGCTCTATTCCTAGAGAGCTGCAACAAATACAAAGCAGAGTGCTGCTAGAGAAACTGTGGCGAACCCATATCCTTCCCAACTTTTGAATTCATTTTAAACACAATTCAAATTAATTACTAAAAATGCTTCATTGCGAAATTGTAGAAATATTAAAGAAAGTGACATATAGTTCACAAGCTCAATACCACTCAACCTTTTGAACACGACCAGTTATTGCAACCAAGCGGCTTTTAATTTGACGTACGCGTTCCAAGTTGAGAGTAGTGATCTTTGAAGTGAGCTTATCCAAGGCTGGATGAGCTTCTTGCTCCAATGTCCTTGCCTTAATTGAATTTAGGAAGACAAAAACAATGAAGAGATAAGAAACTGAATAAACAAACATATAATTTTACAATATATTGTTTTCTAACTAAAGTGGTAGAAATATACTTCATTATCTAAGGAACTACAAGCAGCCTCAAGGCATGCCTCCAATGTGACGAACTCGAATGGGAGGACCTTGAATCCATCATCTGCTTTACCTTCCTCCTCTACCCTACCCTCCTATAAAATCAATAGCACAACACCATGAAGAAACAACAAACAATGCTTAAATTGAAGTATATATACAACAAGTACTAATATTCAAACACCCATGTCCTAAATTCTAAGAGTTTAATTGCTCACAAATATTTGATAATGACTTACAGAAGAATGTGAACCCACAGTTGAAAATGAAATGAGTAATGATATATGTTTCTAAAAAGTGTGTTTTAACTTTTAACAGGGGATTCAAAATGATTTTCTTTTGTTCATATGACTGCAATTCCTTGTGTTCCTAATTCCCGCATGGTTTTGCTCTATACATACATTTTTTTTTTTTTCCAAAAAAGTGTTTCAAATGAATCTGAACTCTTCATTTATTATGAATGAAAATTTTGTTTACTAAAAAATTGAATATCAGGATTATCCGCCACATCATGTGGGGCATACTTGTGGGTAATTTTTTTTGAAACCTTCAACATTTTCCTTTTGCTCATTATGTTGATGCCTTTACATTAATGATTAAAGTGCAATCAAAATGTCATGTAAATTACAATTTACTTCTTCAATTTCCTTAAAATCCCAAAACACCTCCTATATATATCTATATATTGGCGATTTTATGATCCCATCCTTACTTTTCTTATATAAGCCCAATTGATCTGGACAGTTGAAAATAAATCCAACGTTTGATGTTAATTTAGTCCATTTAAGAACCGGCAAGTAGCTATGTTTTCAACGATTCAGATTTAGTGAATTGATATTAGTTATGTAAGAATATATCAGTCTTGATCTTGTGCACATATGTTGACTTTCGCTAAAGTTAGCATGAAATTCATAAGTAATTGTGAGATGCAAATTTTGAAAAACCGACCACTGAATTAGATATTCTGGTTATTGAAATGTCAGTATCGCAAAATGCAGACTTAAAAAACTTTGATCGCAAAAAATCATCACAAATTTTTTTTTTTTTTCATTTCAGTGACATTTCAGAAACCTATTGTTGAAATTTTTGGCACCCGTGAGATACATAGTATTTTATCCAACTGTGAATTTGTCAAAATATGCATCCCATAATTAGGCTTCATGCTGAATTTGGCAAAAGTTAGCATACGCTGGTAGGATGATATCTATATAAACTAGAAAAATTCTATAGCAATATACACTTTAATCCGAAATTAAAAACCATCCTAGTGTGTTAGCGCTTTGAGTGGTGTTGTCTCTCTTCTCAAATTATTTTTCTCTTTTCAATACACCACTCAAACCATGACACGTGGTAGTGACTTTTAATTTCGGAATTAAAGTATCAGGTGTATAAAATTGTTGATATAAACTATTGAGGTGTTTTGAAGAGTGAAACCTTACACAAGAAAAAACGAAGTCCCCAAAACCCAAACATTGCCTTGGGGAGACGGAGAGGGGGAGAGAGAAGCAAGTAGAACCTGGGGTGTGGTAGAGAGATGGAAACGCAAAATACGGCGTTGAAGCTCCTGAACAAAAGGCGCGACAGAAGGATCCCTGGAATTTAGAAGCAGAGCCTCCCGAGCGGTGATGATGGCCTTGATATGCTCCAGATTGATCACAATCGCCCTCTCCCGACCCAGCACCGTGGACGGGTACGACAGGAAAGGGTCCAGGATCCGGAGGTCGCGGGCGGGCAAGCCCGTCCGCCGCATGATCGCGTGTTTCCCCACTTCCACCACCAGGGCTTGGCCCGTGGAGTCAAGGAGGAGCCAGGCCCGAACTCCTGTGCCCTTCCTGCGGAGGCCAACGGTGGGTCGGACCGGGTCGACGTTGTATTCGGGAGATGTGTAACCCGACTTCGACGGTGAAAGATGAGGACGATTCATGATTTGGTGTCTCTAGAATTGGCCTATTTTTTTGAGCATTTTAAATTTTAATCACGTTGCCAGTTGCCGAGTGCCGATCGAGATTCAACAACTACTACTCGGCATTGCAATCGTCTTATGAAGGTGTTTTGCAGACTGGAACCCAACTCCAGTTTTGAATAATAAAATCCCATTTCTTGTTGAATCTATATACGGAGTATTATTAATAAGTATTATTATTATGGAACCCGTCTTGGATAGAACCGTCCCATTGTCGTCCAAAGGAAAATTGTAGTTTTATAGGTATTATTATTATGGAACCCGTCTGGATAGAACCGTCCCATTGTTGCAGGCGTCAAGACTCAAGCCACATCCAACCTCTCACCTTTGATTCCCTTTTCATAAATTGTTCTCCTATCAACCTGCCCTTTTTTTTAATCTATATATATATATATACACAGTGGGTTTCAAGTGAGGACGTGCGTTTTTTTAATTTTGAGCGGACGTCCAGCTACAGCCGTCGGCTGTGCAGCTCTGAGACACGGTCAAAAAATGTGACCGTTGGATCAAAACCAACGGATGAAATTAAAAGGGGAGGTGCACGCTATCCAAGGCCAGTAGATGACTTTTGCAGACTTCGCTCCTTTTACACGCTTTCCGTCCATTTAAACTCTCTCTCTCTCTCTCGATCCCTTCTTCTCTCTCACTCTCGTCGCCGGACTGTGGCACGCCAGAAAGACCATGGTTGGACTGAACCGGACTGAACCACATCTGCAGACGCCTCGCCGGACTGAACCACAGATCCACGCCGGAAACTGAAGCTTCGCCAGTCTGAACTACACCGGACTGAAAACAAGGTTGGGTGTGGGGAACAGACAGCAAGCAAAAGAAGAGTAAAATGAAAAAGTTACATGTAGTGTAAGTTATGTTGGAAAAGCAAGATACGCAGTGTGAAATCCTAGAAAAAATAATAATAATGATGAGCAACCTTTACAACCATAGCCGTTTCATCAGGAACTTATGTTCCAAGTGTAGAAACCTAAACCTGTTCCGGCACACATCTATGCCGATGATCCTGTCATTAAAGTTGAGTATTATAATGAGCAGTAGAACTTCATTTGAACTGTTTTACTTACTGTATTACTTATGGTGGATTGAAATCAGAACCGTTAAACTTACCAGTTACCAACTCATCTAAATGCCTGGGCTGTTAAAAGAGAGGGGACCAAAACAATGTACATCTCTTGTAGAGAAAAAAAGAAGAGACAAAGGAAAAAGAGACCATCTCTAAACACAAAATAGAAAAGCCTAGGTTTCAATGTTGACAGAATTTTTATCCAAATTGTTTAATCAGTGGAGCTGATCCAAATTACAGGTCCAGTTTGGGCTATAAACTCTAAATGAAGCATTGAACATGTAAAAACTCAGTCTTAACTTGTTATGAATAGTTCATCAGGGTGTCATAATTAGAATTAATCACACAGATGAATTAGGCCACGGAGTCATTCCAGCATCTCAGCAGAACTCGTGCTCTCTCAAGACATGAAAATATAAAAATTAAAAATTAAAAAAAGGTTGAAATTAATTTTTATAGAGAAATTAATGCCAAATTCTCCATGGAAATTTTCCCGTGTCCAAGTCAAGCCTGACCAATAATTGTCACATTTTTTTAGCGATCTTACTTGAAAATCACATCAGTAATGAATACGGCATTTTTTTTAGCAACACCAAGCTTTTAAGCAGGGTTTTATCAAGAACAAAAACATCTTTTTTTTACCAGTTCTCTCAAAATGTATAGTTTTACCAAGAGGAAATAGAATTCTTTACATTAAATATGAAATTGAAATTGAAATTACACATTTATGTAGAAGGTTTATCACGAGGCAAGAAACATCTCACCATCCCATTTTAAGTTTTCAATTAATGGTGGTTAGGCTAGACGAGCACAACGGATTTGACTGTAAATCTACTGTGGAATTTGATTACCAATAACTTATGGTACTCAACATCTGATTTTTTAGCTCTTGATTTTCTTAAAAGATTAACCTTCATAACGGGTTGTCTTTCCTTAGTTGAAATTTGTTTCAAGTTTGATTTTTAAACAAATCATGGTCTGAAAAGAGAGACCAACAGAAGAGCTTCATTAGAACACAAAACAATTACATACGAAGCAAGACCAAGAACCTTGCTAGACTGAGCACAGGCCAGGGGGTGCTGTCCGGCAACGCAAAGAGGAGAAAGAGAGAAGAACGGCGAGGTTCAGTCCGGCGTGGTTTAGACCGGCGAGGCTTCAGTTTCCGGCGTGGTTTGGTGGTTCAGTCCGGCGAGGCGTTTGCAGATGTGTTCAGTCCG
>JAESVK010000763.1:257988-269063 GCA_017140935.1 Hamamelis virginiana
ATCTAATCCAACGGTCGATTTTCCAAAATTCCCACCTTACATTGACTAAAAAGCCAAGTCCTCATAAGAAAAGGACTCTATATATATACATAAGAAAACTATATATATAGAGTCCTTTTCTTATGAGGACGTCGGGACTTGGATTTTTAGCCAATGTAGGATTATATTTTGAAAAACCGGCCACTGGATTGAATATTCTTCCTATGTATGACATACATGCCAAAAATCATAGTCATCTGACGGTCGGTTTCTAAAATACAGACAGTGAAAAACTATGCCAATATCTAACGGTCACAGTTTTTCACATTCTGTATTTTAGAAACGGACTATCAGATGACTGTCATTTTTAGCATGCATGACATATATTGAACATAGTTATTAAAGGCGCAAGGCACACCCTAGGCGCAAAGGTCTCCTAGGGCCTAGGCGCAAGGCGCAAAAAAAAGCGCGGGCCTGAGGGAAGCGAGGCGCACATTTTCATAAAAATAATTCTAAAATATTTGATTAACTGCCAATAAGATAAATAAATCAATTTAAACATAAATAATTGAATACTCTCATTTTTATTTTATTTTTTTGGCCTATAAGCTCAATTGGTAATAATCTCTTGTGCTAGTTTGCTAATAGTCTAATACTAACTCTCTCTCTTAGTCTCTTGTGCAAATTGCAGCAATTCAATTGTTCAAGTGTTTAACATTCTCTACCTTAAAGCCAAATGGTCCAAATGCATGCAAAGTATCTGATAAATTGTAGATATTTTATAAAAAAATAAAAAAAATTTGAAGCAACAAGCAGCAGGCCAGCAGCAATATACATAAACAAAGCATGAATCAAAACAATAATAAGAAGAAGAAGATGAAGAAGAACCAGCAGTAGGCACCTTTGCACAGAAGAAGGCAGTAGCAGAAAGAAGAAAGAATAAGAAGAATAAATAAATAAAAACAGAGAAGATGAAGAGAAGCAGCAGCAGCCAAAAAAAAAAAAATTCCCAGCTAACAGAGAACCAGCATAGAAGATGAAGCAGCAAAAAAAAAACCAAAAAAAACCAAAAAACAAAGAACCAACGTAGAAAATGAAGCAGCAAAAAGAAGAAGAGGAAGAAGAAAAAGAAGAAGAAGAAGAAGAAAAAAAACCCAGATAACAGAGAACCAGTGTAGAAGATGAAGCAGCCAAAAAAAAAAACACCAGAAAACAGGGACCAGTGTAGAAGATGAAGCAGCAAGAAGAAGAAGAAAAAGAAGAAGAAAAAGACTTACTTGTAGCCTTGTCGGAGCTTGAATGCTTGAATGCTTGAAGCTGGACTGCTGGAGAGAACACCAGGACTTAGGGCTTCCCTCTTCTTTCCTCTTTGCTTCTTCCCTTTTCTTTTCTCTATTTCTTTCTTTCTATTGTTTTTTCTTTAATATCATAGCCATTAGATCAAATCTAATGGCTCCCAAAATTTAGAATATAAATTAAAAATTTTAAAAATTTGCTAGAAGGGCCTGAGGTCCATGAGGCGCGCTTTTTCTGCGCCTTGAGCCTGGGAAAAAGCCCAGAAAAGAGCGCTTTTTTGGGGCCTGAGGGACTGCGCCTCGCCTTGCCTGAAGCAAGGCCCAAAGCCTGCGCCCGCCTGAGCCTTGCGCCTAGGCGCGCTTTTAACAACTATGATATTGAAAGAATATCTAATCCACCGGTCGGTTTTCCAAAATTCTCATCTTACTAAAAATCCAAGTCCTCACATAAAGAAGTCCTCATAAGAAAATTACTCTCTCTCTCTCTCTCTCTCTCTCTCTCTCTCTCTCTATATATATATATATATATATTTATATATATATATATATATATATATATATATATATATATATATAAACTTCAGATGTCATCAATACTCGAAATCCATAAATGATTCTATACATGGAAAGAGACTCCTTTCCAATGCCCAAAAATAATTATATATAGATATTTATATATGCATATTTGTAGACCATTTTTAATACACATAGTCTACCATACGCGTGTTGTACTAGATTTTTAAGCATATTGATTACATATCTGAAATTCAAACAGTCAGTGAATGATAATGACTAACCATAATCACGTCCTCATTTTTCGAGTCAAGTTAATATCAAAAACCCTCTGATCCTCCCTTTATGTTATACAATGACTTTAAAAGTCATATTGAACCTAGACAATTGTCTAATTATTTTTTTTAAATCAGCTAATATTAAAAAGTCACCAGAAGCATTTACCAGCTCTCAGTAACAAAGGAAAATTGAGAAATTAGAGTGAGAAGAACATTTCAACAACACTAAAATATCTACAAAGTGTGAAACAAACTCCTATCTTGGACTAGACCTATCTCAAATAGCCAAATAAATGACTGCTTTTACCCCAAGAAAAGGGGGGTTTTACCTTAAACATGATATCAATAACTACTGTGTAGAGTGCTGCGATAAATACTAGGTGGAGTGCTGCTGAAAAGGCAATGTTCAAACTATATGACTTACCCATGTCCTTCACCACTTTTGAATGCATTATAAACAGAGTCAAATTGAGTAATAAGAAAGCTTCAGTGCAGATTAGTCTAAAGTCTAAAGTTTAGACTTTAAACATTAAATAAAAAGTAAACATTTGAAAACATAAAAGCATGCAGAGTTCACAAGCTTAAAACCACTCAACCTTTTGAACACGTCCCGTTATTGCAACCAAGCGGCTTTTAATTTGACGCACACGTTCCAAATTGAGAGTACTGATCTTTGAAGTCAGCTTATCTAGGGCTGGATGAGCTTCTAGCTCTAATGTCCTCGCCTGATTCAAATTTAGGAAGAGAAAAACAATGAAGGTATAAAACTAAAATCAAAACACGATTAATATTCCAATGTATTGTTTTGTAACTGAAGTGGTAAAATATACCTCATTGTCTAAGCAACTACAAGCGGCCTCAAGGCATGCCTCCAACGCAACAAACTCAAAAGGGAGGGCCTTCAATCCATCTCGATTCTCAAGACCTTGTTTCCCATCTCCTTTACCTTCCTCATCTGTCTCCTTAAACTGCGGAAAGCCCCGACCACAATCTTGAGGACTAGCCTCCCTTGATTGAGGCTCTTCCAGTCCATACGAATTCGTCCAGTCTGAATCATCCCTATTGACCCCACCCTCCTGTACAGCCAAAAACACAGCCCCACATAATCACATAAAGAAAAAGCCAACAATGCTCAATTTTGAAATAGATAAAAAGGAAAAAAGAAAATTCAAACAACTGAATTTTGAATTCTACGGGTTTCAAAGCTAAAAAAATTGTTGATATTAACTAGTACGGAAGAGTGTGATATCAGCTAATAGTCGAAAATCAAATTAACATAGAAACCCAAAAAAAAAAAAAAAAAATGTCAAATTGCAGCCCTAAAGTGACGGCGGGCGACACTAATATACTAGAAACGAATAACAGGGCGTTTAGGTATTAATCCATTTTGTTTGTTTGTTTGTTTTTGTGCGTGCGTGTGTATGCGTTTGTTTCAAAATGAGTTTATTCTATCTAATTTACAGGAATTGAATCAGTCTGTTTGATATTATTACCACTGGTTGAAATCAAGGCCAATTCACAATTCAAAGAAATGACCTCATTCCCACTTGATTTTGCTCATTATGCTATGAAGTCCATTTCACAATTGACTGATTCAATTTCCATAAATCATTCAAAAACCCCATAACAAAGTTAAAATAATAATAATAATAATAAGAATCGAATCAAAACACGAGAAACTTAATATTAGATACCTAACAACTATACAAAAACTAAACCAAATAGCAGAAAACCCCAAAACACTGCAACTTCAATCCTACACTGGAGCAACTGAGACAGAAACACAAACAAATTGAACCTGGGCTTTGGTGGCGTGATGGAGACGCAAGATGCGGCGTTGAAGCTCCTCAACAAAAGGGGTGACAGAAGGATCCCTAGAATTGAGAAGCAACACCTCCTGAGCAGTGATTATGGCCTTGATATGCTCCAGATTGATCACGATCGCCCTCTCTCGACCCAGCACAGTCGACGGGTACGACAGAAACGGATCCAGGATCCGAAGGTCCCGTGCGGGCAGACCCGTCCGCCGCATGATCGCGTGCTTCCCCGCCTCCACCACCTGAGCTTGGCCCGTGGAGTCGAGGAGGAGCCAGGCTCGAACTCCTGTGCCCTTCTTGCGGATACCGACGGAGGGGCCGACGCCGGTGGTGGATCGGACCAGGTCGGTGTCGTCTTCGGGCGGAGCATTACTCGACTTGGACGGAGGAAGAAGAGGACCCCTCATGGTTTGGTTTCTGTGTCAGTGCTTTTTACTGCTCATGGCATTTATGCTTTTAAATGCTTATCTGCTACGCTCAGGTGGTTTGTCGTTAGCAATTTCACAAGTGAAATAAGTCTCAAAATTTTTGCATTTAGTGTGGCAAAGAACAATGCTATTTTACCTACTTTTTCATCCATTTTAGTTGGTATTTAATGTATGGTTCACATTCACAAATATTATATTTTTATTTTTTCAACATCGTAAAAGCTAATGATCCACGTGAGGTAGATGGAAAAAGATGGGTGAAATAAGTGGGTAAAATAGTATTTTCCATATAGTAAAACCTACACTAAAAAATAACAATCGAATTCGGATCCTCTGCTTGAAAGGACTTGGCTTTACTGATTTTAATAGGATGAAAACATATCACCAAAAAGAGGATTCAATGGTTGAGAATCCTAGAAGCAGCAAAATGACACCCACGGGTGCATTTCAACACCTTAACACTATCCAGAGAAGAAATCAGAACACCCAAATCATCTAAAACTCTTCTTGCAACAATGATGATCAATTTAAAGAGGTTGGCATTGGGAGCTTTAATGGAACTGTCACTGTGTCATTTTCCGATAGCTAGAGTTATGTGAGGTGACGTGTCTAAGGAATTGTTCATGTGTTGGTTTAGTAATTTATGCAGGAATCTATATGGGTCTCTGTTGAATCTTTGGAGTTTAACCTCATTTAGTATCATTGACAATGTGTTTAAAAAGAGGAGGAATTAAATAGAAGCAATGTGAGGATGATACTTCTTATTTCTAGCATGATTAGGTTAATTACGGCTTTGGCAATGTTGATCTTGATTTTATTGATTTTGTGATGAAGGAGAGAGAGGAGGAAGAAAGAAAAAGACGACATTGTTTTCCTAGTCCTTAATTTGAAGTTATTTACCTACAAAGAGCTTCACATAGCCACTCAAGGATTTTCAAAGAAACTCAGTCATGGTGGCTTTGGTATAGTTTTTAGAGGAGAATTTTCTAATTCTTTGGATGACGTTAAGGTGCTGAAACGCAGCTGTCGGTGTCGTTTTGCTGCTTCCAAGCTTCTCAGTAATTCGATATTTTTCTTGGTGATGTGTCTTCATCCTATTAAAACCCAAGCAAAGCCATGTGTAACAATCATCCAATGGGGGTGTTTGGGAACCTCAAAAACTCATTCCAACAGATATAAAGTGGGTCCAAATACATGGGCCCATGTTTGATAAGTTTGTTCCAGCTCCATAATAAGTTTTTATCTAATCCAATTTGGTGCTAAAAGTCGGTCAGCATTGTTCCATGTGGCTACCTAGTTTTACGAAAAACCAGATTTCAAAAATAAAACGAAACGCTACTTTCTCAAAACTACGGACCTCTTGCCTTTCACCCCCACCCGAACACACTACAGACCTCTTGCCCTTTTTTTCTGTTCTTTGTCGTCTTCTTCTTCTTATTATTATTATTTTTTTTTTTTTATACGCAGTTGAAAAAACAAAGTAAAGATAGGCACAAGCAAAATCTGAAAAGGAATGGGGAGGGGGCAAAGCTCAGACACACAAAATTAAGGGAATTGAAAAACCCTTTTATCAGTTGTCATTCCCATGGTGCAAAATTGGAAACACCTCTGCAACTTGTTTTTTTTTTTTTTTTCTTACTTCTCTGCATGTGACCCATCAAGCTCTCTTGGATGTGAAAAAGAGAGGAATTAATTACATTGTTAACTGAACAAGTGGTGGTGGAGTTGTTCATCAAAAGATTTGATGGAATTTGAGAGGTTTTATGAGATCACGGTCATGTTAGGGTTAGAGTAGACTGAAAAAGAGAGATGTTAGGGTTTTAAGAGATCAGGATGTTTAGGTTAGATTGAGCTGGAAAAAGAGGAGATGTTAGGGATAGATTCAAGGGCAAGGAGACGAATTTGGTGCAGAGGAAGACCTGCAAAACGACTCCATTCTATGTTTTAAATTGTGTCAAATGTTTTGTTTGTCAAAATATATATATATATATATATATATACAGACATGACAATATAAGGCCGGCCTTACGCAAAGTTGCGTAAGGTCGGTTCCATATGGCTAATTTTGGATTACAGTTCATAAAACTGACCGTTGGATTAGATGTCCTACCTCTGTATGTCATGCCTGCAAAATATTACAGTGATCTGACGGTTGGTTTTTGAAATATGTCATTATGAAAATATGTAACTTATTTGTTCTTCAAAATATCACCATTTTTTTAACGGCAGTTATTTCAAAAACCACCCGTCGGATCACTGTGATTTTTTGCAAGCATGACATACAGAGGTAGGACATCTAATCCAACGGTCAGTTTTATAAACTATGATCTAAAATTAGCCATATGGAGCCGACCTTACGCAACTTTGCGTAAGGCCGACCTTATATTATCATGTCTGTATATATATATATATATATATATATATATGTGTGTGTGTGTGTGTGTGTGTGTGCGCGCGCGCGCGCGCGCGTGCACGTGCGTGTGCGCGCTTCTTAACTTCCATATTTTGATATATTAAATTCAAAGCGAAATTAAGCTTTGAATGGCCTATTTTCTGGAAAAAAAAAAAAAAAAACAATTCCAATGTATCTATAAATAGTTAAATACTTACAGGATAATTTCAACCAAACACCATTTAAAAAAGAATTAGGCAAGAACTCAATTTTAGACAAACAAGTTACAAAATGAAAAAAGTTTAGACATAATCTGTCTAAACAAAAACTAGACAGATAAATTGGTTCTGAACTAGTTTGAACCAAATTTCAGAATTGCAAAAACAACCCCATAGAAAAGTAAAGAAAATGGTTTTGTCTTTTAGTTCAAGACTTTAGAAAATTTTATTTTTGCCCCACAACTTCGTAAAATTAAGAAAATTTTATTTAACCAAGGAGGACATTTAAATCTTGTAAGTTTAATCTCAGAAAGAGGGTCATAATTAGATCTTATAAAGATTTGTGTCAATTTTAGAAATAACAAGAATATTAAAGAAGATACTTAAAGTAAGTGAGAAACATTGAATTATTGCTAAAAAAAAGCTTTGTCCTTTAGATCCCCTCAAACTACTGCATGGAGACATCTAAGCTAAAGATCAGTGGGTGCCCATTTTTGTTAAGCACAAATCCAATTCCTTTACCTTTTTTTTTTTTTTTGGTTTTAATTTTTTTTTAAAAAAATTATTTTTTTTTTTTTTTTTTTTTTTTAGAATTGGCCAAAGGTCCTCATTTAGAAGATTCTAATGCCAAAAGTCCTCTCAAAAGATTCTTCATGGCAAAAGTCCTTTTGGCATGAATTGGATAAAAATACTCCTCCTTCCCCAAACAACATTCAAGTCCACCTCCAATCCCAACTCAGATTTCACTACGCCGGAACCGGATGTCACTACGTCGGAACCGGACGTCACTATGCTGGATGTCGGATTTCCCTACACCAGAAATGCATTTCACTATGCCGAAAATGTGTTTCACTAAGCCGAAAAATGCATTTCACTACATTGAAAAAGATTAAAAAACCAAAAATCAAACCAAAACAAAAAAAAAAAAAAAAAAATTAATATATAGCTAAAAAGTGAGGAAATGTATAGTTTGGGCTTTTCCGCCCCTTTTTAAATTTAAAAAAAAAAAAAAGAAAAAGAAAATAAAAATAGAAGAGAGAAAGACAGATGAGAGAAGATAGATAGAGAGAGAATAAGAGAGAGGGGGGAGGAACGAGACGGAGAGACCGACATTCAGTCATGGCGATCCAAAGAAAGAGGAGGACCTCATCACCACTAATCGACTATAGCGATCCAAATATGCTCTCTGAAAATACACATCAAAGAAATCGACATTTGGTGCTTGGATTTGCACCGCCATTGTTACAATTTAGCAGAACTACTGATTGATCGTTATGCAGTTCACACTGCAGGAGTTTAGTGCCGGCGTGATTGAGTGATATGAGGAACTGACCGTGAATGAACTTGCCAAGCTAGACAAATGCAAAACCGTCGCAGGTGATGATAAATCACGTACAATAGCCAAATTTGCATTCCACCCGTGAAGAAGAAGACTTATGCCACAATGAATCTGGTTCGGCCTCCTCTTGTAAAACTGGTCTGATCAGCTTTCGCCACACGAAGTTGCATATCCAAGAAGAATCTCGACTGGTAGACGGCGTGATTGAGTGATATGAGGAACTGATCGTGAATGAACTTGCCAAGCTAGACAAATGCAAAACCATCGCAGGTGATGATAAATCACAGTAGCCAAATTTGCATTCCACCTGTGAAGAAGAAGACTTATGCCACAATGAATCTGGTTCGGCCTTTTCTTGTAAAATTAGTCTGATCAGCTTTCGCCACACGAAGTTGCATATCCAAGAAGAATCTCGACTGGTAGATGGCGTGATTAAGTGATATGAGGAACTAACCGTGAATGAACTTGCCAAGCTAGACAAATGCAAAACCGTCGCAGGTGATGATAAATCACAGTAGCCAAATTTGCATTCCACCCGTGAAGAAGAAGACTTATGCCACAATGAATCTGGTTCGGCCTGCTCTTGTAAAACTGGTCTGATCAACTTTCGCTACACGAAGTTGCATATCCAAGAAGAATCTCGACTGGTAGATGGATTGGTTTCCAATTACTCCGTCCAAGGCTCTCATCGGCAACTGATTTATTCTCTAGCGAACTGATTGCAGTGGATTAACTCTTTCTTATACTTCTGTTTAGGTTAGCTTGAAGAGGAGAAGGTGGAATTTCGCCGTCAATCGGTGCTGTTGTTGGCGGGAGGAGGATTGCTAGTCAAGGAGAAGAACGAAATTGTGTAGATTTGGAACTAAGAAGATGGGAATATAGAAGAAAAAAGAAGAGGGAATTCACGGGAATGGCAAAGGGCAATTCTGTTCGTAATAAAAATGAAATTGAAAAAATAGGACTTAATGCATTAAAATCATTTTTAAAAAGGACTTGAGCCATTAAAAAATCCTAAATGTGGACTTTATGCAATAAAGGTTCCTAAAATAGGACTTTTGGCCAAATATCCCTTTTTTTTTTCCTTATCATTTTTGTTATTTTTATGCTCCAAGTGGAGGCCAAGGCCCAATTATATATGGAGAAATAAGACAGGCAAGCTAAGCCTAACCAAGTCGTCTCTTATAGAAGTCCATCTTAAAAAATTAATTATGGGTATTTTTTAAAATGTGAGTTCTTTATGATAATCTTTTGTGAAAGGGATGACGATAGTCCGGCAAATGATCTCCATTAAGGACACATTGCCAACGTCTGTTCAACTCATTCTTACAAGCATCAATAGAGTTGTATGAGGATGGAAAGGATATGTAGGCGGCTGAATGAGAAGAAGGGATGCAATAGAGTCGGATATATTCTAAAATAACCAGCTTCAAATCTTCAATCCATCGTCCCAAGCAAGTTGAAGGCTTGAGAGAATAGCCCAAAGCTCCGTTTAGATATTAGTAGCATAGCAAATTTTATCACTGAATCTCCGAAGCCAATGTTCAAGCTCACCATGCAATTAAAATGATATAGAAATGAAGTATAATTGTGTTCAAGCTCACCATGCAATTAAAATGATATAGAAGTGAAGTAATTAATAATTATTTACAAAATTGAATAATTATTTTATCAAGGGCATTTTACCTCTATATTGTTGAGGTTTCAATTAATTATGGAAATAAAGCTCACATTGAAATATTTATAGAAATGAAGCTCAGTATATGAAAATGGACATTTTTGCTCTTTTAACTGCTAAAAATTTTGAATTTCATTTGAAAATTTTCATCTAATCACCAATTTTATAAATAATCACCAAAAATATGAACAATTACCCATCACCAATAATATGAAGAATCACCAAATTTACACAAAATCACCAATCACCATATTTTCTAATAATCACAGTTTTTGTTAACAATTACCAATTTCCGTCTGTATAGATCATTTCAAAACTTTTTCACATCAAATCATATCCCTTATTATCTCATCAAACATTAAATGCATGCAGGTTGTGTATAATAACCAAAAATATATATAATCACTAAATTGTTATACAATTACCAATCACCAAAATTACATATAATACCCAAAAAAACACATAATTACCAATTTCCAAATTTTACATATAATCACCAAAAATATGTGTTATCACAAATTTTCATTAGATCACCAAATTTGTAATGAATCACCATTTAACAAAAAGAAAAAAATCTATATTTTAAACAAAACGAATTGTTTTTATTTATTTATTGATATTTTCTGATTTGATATCATTACTTATTAAATGTGATTTGACTATTCATAAATTGGTGATTATGAACAAAATTGGTAATTGTATAAAAATTGGGGATTGGTGATCATTAACAAATTTGGAAATTCCTTTTCAAAATGGTGATTATATATTATTAAAGGGAGTTTTCGTCAAAAAAATATATTTTCGTAAATATTTCAATATGAGTTTCATTTCCATAATTGATTGAAACCTTGGGAGATAAAATGCCCTTTTACCAATTACTAAAATTTGAAACATACAGATTAATTAAGTGTGTGAAATTAGAATAAAAAAAAATTAAAATTATTATATAAAAAGCTGATTGAAAAGTTTAAATTTAAAAAGAGTGAAGTTATGTGTTAATTAAAAAAAAATACATAAAATTCAAAAAGTAGCTGCTTTTATTTTTAGGGAAAATTATCCAGATCCTTCTATAATCAAAATTCCGTACCAAAAGGTCTAAAATCCTCCAACATTTACCCAAAGATCCTTTTAGGATATTTCA
>JAESVK010000763.1:283106-315269 GCA_017140935.1 Hamamelis virginiana
TTCAGATTGCTGCTTCAACTTTTAATATTATAGGAAACTTCTTGATGTGTGATATTCTTAATTGTTTTCAAGTGAAAAGACAGGAAGGATAAAAAAAAAAAAAAAGAGTTACATCTCTAATTTTTTTATTTCCGAAAAGTATTCTAAAAAATCCAAGCCCTTTATTTATTATTAATAAGAGAGATTATCCATTTGGGATACCCAATAAAAAGCATAGATAACAGCGTGTTTTATTTTGCAAAACAGCACTCCTTGGTTCAAAACGGCAGTGAATCAGGTGGAATGGCGGTATTGCCCTTCACACAAGCAGGCTCTGCGACTTTATTTATTTATTTTATTTTTATGGTGGACATGGACTCCTCTCAAATTCTTTTCTTACTTTTATTTCAGTGTCACCATTCTCCTCTCAAATTCTGTTCTTTCTTATACTTTTCTATAAATCATCATGACATGCAGATTTTGGATGCTTGATTTCAAATATCTAAATCGTTAATGGAGTGAAATTCTCTACAAATGTCGCTTGAAAATAATATAAATTGAATTCTAGTTAGAGCTTTTAAAATCAAAATGATTTTTGTCTAGTGGTGCCCTAACCATCGGATGCTTAGTCTTGGTGATCACGCCATGAGATTAGAGGGAAAGTTTGGGAAATGGAAGTACTAAAAATGTATTTGATGCTGCTCATTATTAATCTCTGAGGAGAGCATGAGAGAGATCTTATTTTATATCTGTGTACAGGGCCGGCCCTGAGGAGAGGCCTCCGCCTTGGGCATCCAATAGAAATGTAAATTTGAAGGCATCCAATTAGTCCAAAGTAAAACAGATTCAGGCATCAGCCCATAGCCCATGTCCATTAAAGTCCAGCCCAAGCCCTCCCAAAAAAAAAAAAAAAATAAACCAATCAAACAAAACCCCCCCCAATGTTTCCCCCCCCCCCCCAAAAAAAAAAAAAAAAAAATTAAGGTTCAATGACTAAAATTTTAACTTATTTGTAAAAGTGTTGTGAATTGATTGTTGTGGGTTTTAGCTTATGAGAAATTAAGGTTCAATAACTAAAGTTTTGCAAAAAAAAAATTTTAGTTAATAGGGGCATCATTTTAGGAGCTCGCCTAAGGCACCCAAAACCTCAGGGCCGGCCCTGTCTATGTACTAACCATGTTGACAGTTTTCCATATAGAAGTTAAAACTCGAAAGAGCCCACTAGCTTGTAGGTTGCTTTTATCTCTTCAGAAAATAATTATGACGGATGTCTAAATCTAAATCTTGAGGGACTTTTAGAGTAACATTATTATGAAACTTTGAGGTGTTTTTCTAAAACATAATTTCAAATGAGGTTGTAAATTCTAAGTATATTAACAATAAGATTTTGTTACATCAAAAAATAAACTAGAGGGTGGGGAGTTAATGGGTTCATGTTTTCAAACCTTGGGATTGGGGTTCAGGGATGAGGAGTGGTTCTCTTTATTGGGCTGCCCAAGAGTTTATTAATTAAGTCATTGACTAAATATATATAGGGATTTTTACATAAATAGACCTCAAAGATAAAAAAAAAAATTACATAAATGGATCTGGCTAAAACATATTGCTTTCGTGGAACTATGAGTACTTTTTTGGACAAAAATACCATTTCTAACGGTTATAAAATTTGAAAAATATTCAAATTTGCTTCATAATCCCTACCCTAACACATAATCCCCACATATTGCATATAATCCCCAATCACCGCATTATAATATTATTCCCACATTTACATATAATCCCCAATTTCAATAGGTCAACATCAAATTTTTATGACTCAAATCGGTTGATTTTAATGTCGTATCGGTTGACTTTAATGTCAAATTAATAATATTAAATTATGAAAAAATGTCACATCAACTTTGATTTGATGGGTATTTAATTTTGTCTTTAAATTGGAGATTAATGATTATCCGGTATGTTGGGATTCTTTGATGCATTGGGGGTTGGATATTATATTGCATTATGGGGATTATTTACCAATGTGAGGATTGGGGATTTATTGCATTTACTGGGGATTATATGTAAAAAAAATTCAAAATTTTTTCTGTTGGAATGGTTTGACTGTAAATAACTTAGGCTATTAAGGGTATTTTTCGTCTTTTGAGGTCCATGAAGGTAAATATGTTTTAGTCGGGTCCATTTATGTAATTTTTTTTATATTTGAGGTCCATTTCTTAAAAAAAACTCATATATATATATATATATATATATATATATACACTAATTTAAAATAATATTAGGAGAGTTAATATTAATTATTTAATAAACTTGACGGTAAGAAAACTTACACTAGCTTTACTTGGAGCCCAGACTCCAGAACAAGCTCGACTATATATATAATAATAATACCCACCTACTTTAAAGAGGAGAGGATATACATACCACCTCCACGTACTATAATGTTAGTTATATTTCCACTTGATCGACATATATAATAGTAGAAGAGTAAACATGTATATTGGAAAAATGGAATCCTTCAATAAATTTTGAGGGTTCAATAGTTCATTAGATATTATAATGAGAGAACCACCTATCAACCAGTTCAAGAGCTTCCTTAGGCTTGTACTCTGGAGCTGTGTGACCCCCTCCCTGTACAAGGGCAAAATCTTATTTAGTTTCCCTATATATTTCACATTATTGCCAAAAAAAAAAAAAAAAATGTGGAGAGATTTTCTTGCCTTTATGGTCGCATATGTGAGACGAAATCCATCTTCTTCATATTTTTCGGTGAATCTACACAAACAGAAAAGGCATTATTAGTGTAAACTAGGCATCGATTTTATTTATTTATATTCAATCTAGAGTTAAGCACATTTAAGGGTTAAGGTAGAGTGAATTGGGTGAATTTGGCATATAATTAGAAACCAACCCTGCAACTTGACCATCGACAAACCATGGTCTCCAGGAATCGACTGTAGTGATATTGAGAGAAGCTACCCAAGCAAGTGTACCCACGTACGGAATCATCATGTCATGATCACCACTGCAAGAGAAGAATGGGATTAGGTGACCACCAACGTACATATATATAGCTATCAGCATGAAAATAATTAGCCTGTTAAGTTCTAAATTTGTATAGTTGCCAAGTTCTTGCAGGGATAAATCTTATAAACTTAATTTGGTGAGGGTTAGGCCTCTCTCTCTCTCTCATAAGAAAAGAGTTGAAGCTCTTGACATGTTTCTGGTGTCTTGAAGCTCAATAATTTACAGGGCATGTCAATTTTTTATCTCTGGCCAATGAAGAGATCAGGCTACAATATTTGGTTCAACAACATTAAGCTATGGTCTGAAATAAGAGGGAGAAATACACACACACATTGTGAATCAATAAAAAATATCATATTTAGGCTTGAAGTAGCTCTTAATCTTATGGACGTGATATTTGACACACATGTGTATGACAGCAACAATGGATTTTCTGCAATACAATTCTCACGAAAAGTTATTAAAAGTAGTATCAAAATTTGTGTAATGTTTTGTAGACAGGAATCCTGCTTTATGTATATATTTAAGTCCTTGACTCCTTCAGGAGAGCCACTGTGACCAGTTTCTTTTGCTAATGTCTAAAAATTCAAACTCAATAGTTCTACCTCATATAAGAGAGAGAGAAAAATACTGCTAGGCTACAAGGGCCGGCGGTGCCTCTTGCCCACAAATCAATATCGATTTTGATTTCCATCCTTGATGGATGGATAAATTGCAGGATTATGCATTATTTGCGACTCTGCCGCTGAATTTTGAGTTGATTCTTCATGATTCATTCCAAAATACAACAAATCAAGGAGAGCAAGAAAGTGAGAATTGAAGGTTTAAATTACCTGTATATCAAAACTCGATAGCCTCTCTTTGTGAGATTTCGATGATAATCCACAACACTGGGGATGTTATAGTCATAAGATAAGCTCTTATTGCACCTCTTCCAATAGCCTATTGTTTCCTGCTTATCATAATAAATATATCACAGTGAAATCATTCAGACTTTAGACTCTGTTACTTTGGAAATAATTATTGTTAATAGCCAAATATTTTAAATCTAGATACCCTTTTTTTTTAATGTTAACATACATTTCGAACATTAAGAGCTTCTTGGACGCTTGGATCGTTTGCCCAGATGTAAGACATTATGTAATTATCATTCTGCAAAAAGAAATTAAAACCCATCTCATTCATTTTCCATTTGAAATATGCAGAGAGAGAGGGAGAGAGAGATGTTTACCCGACACCACAATTCTTGACGTTTTTGTGTAAGTGGGAGAATATCTAGGGTGTCTATGGAAATGTCTTCGATGAATCTTTGATCCCAATAAGATGCATTTTCCTTTGGGGATATGAAACCACACTTGGGTTCCAAAATCTGTGCATCATTTACTTTTCCAGTGCACTACAAATTCAAAGGGTCGCGCACTGTTAATGTTTGTAAAAGCTACAAAAATAAATAAATTAAATTGTCTTTGTTGAGACTATATGTACAATATATCCCTCTAACCTCTTTGCAAAGTAAAAGATAATCTATGCACTCAGAATTGTCTGGATCCGGATAAACGTATTCCCCGTTACAGCTTTCTCTGACATTCTGTAAAAGCAGCAGCAACAATAATCCAAATTGTTTAATGATATCCTCGGAACTAAATGCTAAATTATAGTGATAACAAAGAATATATATATATATAGGTACTATGGTCAAGTGTTCCCGATGCATCATGCATCAGGTGTTCTCTTGTAGAGCTACCTGCGGTGCAAATTTTGGAAAACTGACCGTTGGATTAGATACCCCTATAATGTATGTTATGGCTGCCAAAAATCATAGTGATCTGACGGTTGGTTTCTGTGAAAACTGATTGCTAAAAAATGATAACATTTTTAAGAACAAAAAAGTCACAGGTTTTTAAAGTTATATTTTTCAAAAACCAACCATTGGATTACTGTGATTTTTGGCAGACATGAGATACACTATAGGAGTATCTAATCTAATGGACAATTTTTCAAAAAATTTACTGCAAGTGGCACTACAAGAGGGCACCTGATACTTTTAGCATTAGGTGCACCTGATATTAGAAGTTCTATATATATATATATATATATATATATATATATATATATATATAGTGTGTAAGAGCATGATCTTAGAGCCAAACAGCATATATATGGGTGAAAAAATGGGTAAAATGAGTCGTGAAAATCAAAGACAATGACTTGAATGGTGTCACATTTTTTTTTTTTTTTAAATTTTCTGAAACAACACCTAAACAGCCTGCAACATATATAGAATTAATCAATAACCCAATTTCATATTAATCAAAATACTCCTCCCACTACAAAGAAAGGTATTTAAAAAAAAAAAAAAAATTATTTTACATTGGAGGGAATTCGATCCTAGACCTAACTTAATCATAATCCTTTCTCCCTTAACACCCTCACCAATTGGGCTAGCTTTAGTAGCTAAAGAAAGAGTTATTTTATCAATGGAATTTTAGCAACAGATGGTGAAACCATCACTCAATACAATTTTACCCTAAATTTTCCTCCTTTTTTTTTTTTTTTTTTTTTTTTTTTGTTGACTCTTCTTATGGTCTCGCGTTATATTTGATATGGATTCATAATGGTACAGGGAAATTTCAAGAGCTAAAACACAATGAATATACCTCATAAAATTCATTTGATATAAGCGCCACTCGGTGAGCATATTCAAGTCTTGAATTTTCATCTCTGTGTAAATCTGTCACTGGATTGCCTAGCATGTATCCCTGATTCCAATTCAAGCAATATATTCAACCACAATTTACAAAACTCAAAAAGACATAATCAATAAGACATCAATGTAACATTATATTTATATATATATATATATATATAGAGAGAGAGAGAGAGAGAGAGAGAGCTAGTAAATTAAGGAACTCAAGTGCTATTTATAATTATATAATTAGATCACGTACTTGGAGATTCATGTATGGCTTGCTTCCAATTTCATTACCTGCAGCACCATAACCAACCAAACACCTAGGCTAGCTTAATGAGGGAAATTTGAACAAAAAATGAAGCACTTGGTTTCCATAGAGAAAGATTCAATTAAATGTAAATACGATTTCTTATGATGGAACATAAGTTACCGTTTGATATTTCAAGAACAATCATCGGAACAAGTATGCCTGAATAGGAATCACCAGCAATGTAAAGTGGATTGCTGAGAAATTTTGGGTGATTCACCAACCACTGCACAACACAATTTGTAACATTAAACGGTTGTTTTATTGTTTTCATTCGTTAGGTCTATTTGGATCTTAGAAAAAGGAAAGAAAAATGTTGAGATTTCTTAGAAATAAATAACCTTCAAATATATGTATGACCTTTTTTTTTTGGCCTTGTTCTTCTAAACTTTCCCAAGTTCTATGCAGAGACTTAAAATGTTAAATATCCAACTAAGAGCATTTTCAATACATTCATGTCATGTAATGTGCCAAAATCAAAATTTGATACCCCAAATGACACCAAGTGACATCAATGACAAATTTTGGCACCTATGTACTCCAATGCATTAATTCTGTAGTTCAATATTCTGTATCTTTTTAAAGATAAAATATGATAAGTGTCATTTGAGATACCAAATTTACTGCGTGCCATTACCAAAATTTGGCATCCCATTCGGACAGGCTATTTGGGTGTGATTGCCAAATTTTGACAATAATAATTCATATAGCACCCGATTGAAGATGTCCTAATATATGAAAGACTTTGGTTCTCTCTAGTAGAGTGGTATCAAATTTTTTATTTATCTATGAATTGAAAATGGAAGGCATTTCCAATTCTCTTCACTCACCTTCTTAAGGAAGTTATAGGTAGCGTCTGCTGATGCAGTGTCTGAGGTATAGTAACCTGCTGAGGTTTTCGAGTAGGAGAATCCGGTGCCAACGGGTGCATCTAGAAATATTATACTGGCAACCTGTAAAATTATCACCACTGTTTGATAAACAGGACTAAATAAAAAGTCTACTATCAATTATTTTGATCACACGATTTACATAAAGTTTAAGAAATAGAATTGAGATTAAGCACCTCTGTCCATGCGAATGGGTTCGACTGCAAGGGTGGCAAACTCCCATTGAAAGCTTGAACATCGTAACTAAGTGGACCTACACAAAAGCTTGAACCTCAATCGGTTTGGACCACAAATTTTTGCTAAAAGTGGGACCTCCAATTACCCCTCATATAAACTACATGCTCTAAATAAGGCCCAACACAAAGATAAGGCCCAAATAAGGTCCAACACTCAGATATCAAAAACAGGGTTCAAAACCTTAAAAAATAAATCCAAACTTTGTCTGGATACTAGAAAAAAAGAATGTACGCTTAAATATTGACAGTTATGTGAGGATATAAACGTAATTTCATTTTAGGCTCTACAAATAATAAAGAGAACCATCACAACAAGTAGCAGTCCAGTCATTTCAACAAGAAAGCCAAGTCCCAATTCATTTTCATTTATTTTAATGAAACAAACGTCTTTCTGTATTGTATTTTTTAATACTTCAAGAAACGATAGGTACATTATATATATATATATATAATAAAGGATGAGAACATACCAATTTCATAAACGAGACCAGAGAAAGCAGAACAACCCGGACCTCCGGTGAGCCATAGCACTAGAGGGTCCCTCACCGGGTTCCTTTGTGACTTGATGAAGTAATAGAATAGCTGCACCTCATCCATTTCTCCTACGCCAATGTATCTAAAAATACAAAAACCATTGTTGCCATCAGGGTCGGTCCTAAGATTTTGGGAGCTCTAAATAATTTTCGGACTCTAACTAAATATTAAGCACATACTATTTTTCTTTTGTTTGTTAATGCTTACATAAAATTTGGTAGCATATATCACTTACTACAATCATATACTAAAAGAAAAGACAGTAACAATAATTTTTTTTTTTCGTCAGGAACAAATTATATTAAATTGAAGAAAAAAAAGAACACAAATTAATGTATGGAGAAACTCACCCAGTTTCAAGACTGAATGGAAGTTTGCCGGAAAAGCCTGGTAAGGTCTCGACAGTCGACTTTGACGTGGCAATGCCGGAGAGAATGAACAGAAGTAGAACAACTACATACAAGCAAATCCATCCTCTGTATTTGCCTGAAAAGAACAAACGCTTAAGGTTTTGAATATCAGCCGCCATTGCTTAATTGTGTCCTCTTGACATGCATATACAAAAGCCAAATATTGAGTTTGATCCAATACATATACAGTTCTATAAATGCCTGAACCCACTGCCCGCCCTAATAAGCTGAGGGTTGGTCCTAACAATCTGGACAATGGCTGACAAGTGTAGCAAATAAATGGATGATCTGTATGGAAACTTTGAAAGTTAATTGGACCTTAATTTCTTTCCATTCAAAGTCAAAATAATTAAAAAAAAGAATCACGTGATCTTGATCAGTAGCTCTACTTGTAAAAATGCAACCAACATTCGAAACCTGGAAGTGCGTTTCTTTATTTTATGTTTTATGGTACCGGTAAGTCTTTTAGCTAGAATTAGAGGGTCAATTTGATTACTATAATGGTGCAACAATTTAGAGGGTCAATTTGTCATGTGATCTGTCTGGGAAGTTTGGATGCGGAGAAAAGGGGCATAATATTACAACTACCGTTCCAAGAGAAGAAAGAAAGATGGGTTTTAATGTTAGCTAGTCAACTTAATATTCACGTGTTTTTTGTTTTTATTTTTATTTTTATTTTTATTTTCTATGGCTTCAAATTAAAAAGGGTCATGATCATCCCACAAGTCTGCACTACGGACAGTACACGTACGTACCCCTGATATAAATTTCGCAATTAGTGACATAGTATGTCCGAGCTTTCAATGACCAATATACTTATGTTCCACTGTTTTTTCCATAAATAATCTTCTGGGATAAAATTATTCTATATCTAATATTTCTTAAAAATTTATTCTACATCTGATCTTGTTGATCTAGTCAACTGTCACGTGACGAATCAAAAATAAGACCCATAGTTTTTGGAAACTGCGCGGGCTGTTTAAAACAGCAATTTTATGGATGTCTCAATGGTTCAATGAAGCTGCAGAAACCCGTGTATAGATAATTGTTGTCTAAAACAACAGTTGTACTCACGGCTCTTTGTAGCATCACTGAACTAGTGTAACATCCATAGAACCGCTGATTTAAACAACAGTTTTTTGTTTTTTTGTTTAGTTTTATTTATTTATTTTTATTTTTTTTTGGCATGCTATCAAATACTCCCTCCGTCCAATTCATGTGCATAGATTGACTAAACACGTAATTTAAGAAATGCATTGATTGCTTTGATTTTATTATATTTTTAAATTTGTATTCCAATTTTACCCTTCTAAAAGAAAGAGTCTTTCTCCATGTTATTTGATAAATGGATATTATGGAAATTTCATTCTAATTTTTAGTTTGAAAAGTCAAAGTGATCACATATTTTGGGACATCCTAAAATGAAAAGGTGATCACATAAATTGTGACAGATGGAGTAACACCAACTTTAAACAAGTAATCAACTTGTCCAAAACATATTAAAAAAAGACAAAATCCAAGCATACCAAATTACCACGAGTCACAATCCAAGCATACCAAATCACATTAAATACAAACCCCACATCCTCCAAACCACAATCCACACAATCCACATCCCTAAACATACCAACCCCACATCTTCAAACCATCCACACAACCTACATCCACAAACGTCAAGAACTTAATCCGAACAACAGACACCATGTACAATGAACTTGGATTCGCTAGTGAGATGGCCAATTGCTCACCACCTAGTGAGCAATCTAGTGTAGCAAGATCTACACTAAGCTTATACTCCAACCAATAATAAGATAAAGACAACCTTTTTGTCTTTAGTAAAAAAACTTTATAAAATTCTATTTTAAACCCCCGCTTTGTAGAAATTAAATAAAGACATTTAACAAATTTTAGACTTAAAACTCAAGAATTAGAGGTTTGATTAGATGCTTGCCAGTTTGGTATCATAGCCTCACTAAGACTTAATCAAATAAGAGATATTCTTATTTTTGTACCAATCCAAACATTCAATCAAAATATCCCATGCACACATAATTCCTAGCTAACTAAAACAAATAATTAAATCAAATCAAATAAAATCCTAAAAACCTAGGACACTTGGTATCTTAGGGCGGACTTGAGCTCTATTAGCGCTTACGTATCTTACTAGTTTCCTAGTGAGCTTCATAGTCCACGTAGTTCGAACTTACATAGGACTCATCCTATTATAGGGAACTACATTCATACTGTAACGCCCCAACTCAACATCTGTATCGACCCTTCCGGATGGGTCAACACGTGTCAAAATGGATGTACAACCTGACCTGCTCAGTTATATTTCCACACAAGATACAAGGAAGTACATATAACAAAATGAAATGTCATGCTCACAATATGTCCCAAATCGTTATACATAATTATATAAACGAAAAACCAAATAATAATGTCAACATCCTTGGCAACAAGGCTATATATATATAATCTAATGCAGAGTCCAAAGTCCCAAGCTAACGGGGTCGAGCTAAGCCACACTTCCAAATCCATAGTAACCTGTCATCTGCTACATAAAAAGTAGGGGTAAGCCTCAAATCGCTCAGTAGGGATAATACTATATTTAATAATTAATAACAAATCAGTGTTGCATGGAATATTTATTTAAATGTTTATCTTTAAGATTCAAAGAGTTTATAAAGCAACTTGAAAACAATGTTTAAAAGATATGTGGGTTAACAGTGAAGAGACCATAACCTCTAATAATATAAATAAACAGAGCATTTACCTTGACTGAAGAATGAACAACCACACGAGGTATAGATTTCGATACCTTCATCATCCATAACGTTATACAGAACTACGAGACTAAACACGAATGATGTAACCTGAATCATCTAAGTAAATTCATACACATGTATATAATTATATGCATAAAAGTTTTCTAAGTACTGGTGCCAACTCATATATTCTACATTCATGAAAGAGGAGTTTTCTCTTACTCTTTCCATTTCATCACATATCAACAATCGATAGAGGAGTTTTCTCTGACTCTATCTCAATCATAACAATAACAACCGATAGAGGAGTTTTCTCTGACTCTATCACCAATCATAACAATAACAATCGATAGAGGAGTTTTCTCTGACTCTATCATCAATCATATCCACAACATAAATAACCGATAGAGGATTTTTCTCTGACTCTATCCCATTCATCACAATAATATCTGATAGAGTAGTTTTCTCTGACTCTATCCATATCATCGCTATAACAACTGATAAAGGAGTTTTCTCTGACTCTGTCCCAATCATATCCACATATATATAAATATATATATTCTACATATCATAAAACAGATAAATCATGGCATCATATTAACATATCACAACATCATGGTATACTTGCGTATTCTAACCACATAACATTTCATATAAAAAAGGGAATTATGCATCAAGGTTTATAAAAGAGTTTTCATAATCATTAACATTAGTAAGAATATAAATATTCTTACCTCAACGATTAAGTCTCCGACCAACTTTTAAATGTAAATGCAAGCTTACCTAAACCTTCGTCACGCATAATGATCCCAATATCAAGTTATCCTGGGCCTCGGCTCAAAAGTCATATAAACACATAATTTCAATAACCATGGTTTTTACCAAAAGAATGGGAAAATAGGATAAGTGGATGGTTAACGGCTTTTATTATACATAAAACCATTTCAGTAGTTGGTCATACTCAAATATCAATACCATAGTATCATTCTATAAAATAGTTTAGTTATATGCCCATCAACTCAGTTCATAAACTCAAAGATAGAAAATATTCAATTCACACATTTTATGTTAATTTATCAAATGCAAAATGTTTGCTCTCGAAGTTTATTTAGTATAATTCAAAACGTGCTATACAGTTTACATAGTTTATAAACATGTATATTCCAGGCATCGAGTTGACAGAACAACAAAACACTAAGGTTTACAACCAGGTATGAATTATGTTGATCAAAATGAGTTAATAAAAGGTATATGGTTCTCCAAAGAAGCTTGTAAACAAGTACATCATTATTAACAGAAAAAGGTTACACATCCCTACCTCAAATGCAATGGTGTTCCAACCCATATTGCTCCACGAGCCTCCCATGCAATGCTAATGCAATCCCATATACAAAGGTCCTTCCAAGGACTCTCCAAATTTGAGAAACAAAGTAATAGAGATGCAAATGAAAAATCAAAAGAAAGCGAAGGGTCTAGAATCCCAAAATAACATAACTCGAACCCTTATACGGTTTAAACCCAACTTTAGGGACCCAAAACCTCATAACGATTAAACCAAAAACCTTGAACCTTTTGGAACATATTCACAAGCATGAAAAGATGCTACATATCAAATTTCATTACCAAAGCCCAAGCGATTTAAGAGATATACACCCGGACAGCAAACAAATGCTCCCAAAAAGGCAGTTATGGTATTTCTAAATTTTCTCTCTCTCTAAACCACGAATCTAACCACAAGAACAAAATATTTAGAAAATAAACTTCATAAGCTTTCCGTACATATAAAAAAAGCCCAAATCCGAGTCCGGATGAGTGAGATACAAGCGTTTGAAGTTGACATAGAAAACGTCCACAATGTGCGCGTGAATAGTGTCAAGACTCCCCAAATTTCACAAACACCCACCAAATCACCAAATCTTAGTCCCAAACTTTAAATCTATCATAAATAAACCTTAAGAACAATAACTACACCAAAAATACTCAAATCACATGGTTCGATCTTGAGATCGACAAAGTTTTAGGCAAAAAACCCAAACAAACCCATTTTTATCACAAACTAACCAAACCTCACAAAATCAACCCATCAATCCTTCAAATCCACACCCAAACACTACAAAAGCAACCCCAAAACATCATCCAAGCATAACCTTCCCATAAACACAAGATTTGACTCAAATCCCATAAAATGGGTACGAAGAAAAACTATGAAAAATGAAGAAAAGGAATATGGGAAGAGAACCTTACCTTCATCGGTGACGAGAAGGCGGCGGCAAGCTCCGGCGGCCTCTCATGGCTGCTCTCCTCTTCCTCCCTCACGACCCTCTCTTCCTCCTTCTTTGTGTTGCCCGAATATGAAGGTAAGAAATGAGAAGGGAATGGGTTTTAATAAAAAAAAAGGACATGAATATCATTTTTGAAAAGTTTAATAATAATAATAATATTTTTTTTTTAACAAAAGTAATACAAAAACTTTATTTAAAAACATGTAAATGAAGGTTTAAAAGTCTGGGTTGTCACACATACAAATCCTTATCTAAAGGTTTATATTTCAATAATCCAACTCATTTAAAACTCTATTCTAGAGAGACTGTATTTTGTAAAATAACTCTTCTTTTAAAACGACTTTAATTTAAAATAGGATTCTTATCCAAAGATAAATTGACTTTAAAAACAGCTCTTTCAAAGAGTTTAATTTGATAAAAATAACTCTTTTTCAAAGAGTTATTTTAATAAAACACTTGAAAACAAAATTTTATTTGCATAAAAAAGCCTTTGAAAAACAATTTCATTTGAAAAAACAAGTCTCTCAAGACTAGAACTCTAATTGAATTTGTGATAACCTGTGTTTTTATAATAGTATTTTATTGTTAAAAAAAATTGAACTTTGAAATATTTACAATTATGCCATTGGATAAGTTTAAAATTATCTTTCCATTCATCAACTGACTGGAAAGCTCGAGAGAGACTAAGAGAACTCGAGAGAGAGAGAGAGAGAGAGAGAGAAATCTTGTAGTAGAAATTTGCCAGGATTCACCTCGTCGTCGGTGCAGGTATGCTACATAGCTTATCTTATTCTTCTTCTCTTTTCTTTTTCGTTTTGGGATCAAACCCATAAAATGGTTTTGAGTTGAATTTGAGGAATTTGTGGGGAACGGATTGATAGAAAGTTTAAATCAATTGATTTGAGGTGTTTGGGATAGTATGTTGTTGGTTTGTTGAGGAATTTGGAGTTTATTTTGAGTAATTCTTCAAATTGAGTTTATGTGAGTTTTACGCCTAAAACTTTGTGGTTTTCTCATTTTCACTGTTGGATCTTGAGATTTTTGACGGATTCAAAGTTGTATAAGATTATTTTGGGTTGATTTAAGTTTTGAATGGTTGGATTTTGATTTTGTAAAGTTTTAGAGGTTTTGGGGGAAAAAGTGCAGAAAACTGCTCGAACATGGCAATTCTGGAGGTGACCTATCGATAGGGTGGAGACCCCTATCGATAGAAGTGCTCCTCAATCTGTAGAATTTTGATCCTACAAGGGTTCCTATCGATAGATTAAAGTATCCTATCAATAGAGCTTGGTTCCTATCGATAGGACAAGTATGCCTATCGATAGGCATTCTTTCTTTTTGACTTTTTCTTTCTTCTTTTCTTCTATTTGCCCCATCGTTTTGTTTTTCTTTCCTTGGGATTATATCCTAGAATTTTTTGAACCTTTGGTTGGGTATTTTAAGGTTTTAAGTCCTTAGAGTTGCGAGTAAACAGTTTTGGGAAATGTTTTGTATTTCTTTTGATATTGTGAGTCTTTTGTGCTTTATTGTAATTCTTTACTTGCATTATATGTTGTTTCCAATTTCAAAGGTTCTTTGGAGAACCATTTGCATTGGATGCATTAAGCATTGCACTGGGAAGGCTCATGAAGCCGAATAGGATTGGAAAACATTGTGGCATTGAGGTAGGAATATGTAACCTTGTACTATTGATAATGATGCATTGTTTTAGAATGCTTTACAAATGGTATGACAAATATGTCTTTTGAACTCTAATGTTTATCATATTGGAAAATGGATACATGGGATATACTGCTTTATGAAATATTAAATTGTGTGGCAAGTTTACAAAATAACATAAGGCATGATGTTTAAAGGTTTTCAAAGTATGTTTATGTCTTCTGACGAACTGTATTGAAAGTTTTATCTAGAAATGGTTATAAATGATGTACTATTGATAAACGTGCTGATGATGCTTTTATATTAAATGTTTTATGAACATGTTTGATGGGTTATACTCAAACTGATTTATAAAAAGGATATACATGGTTGATATTCAAGAATGCCATGTTTTTAAAAGGGATTTATGAATAAGAAAATGATTTGTTTTACATGTGGATCATTCCTAACTCTTTGGAAAAGATTATGGTTTTGGAAGTTTGTTTTATATAACCATTTTGAGCCAAGACTATGGAAATATTTGAAATTAAATAGAAACGCTTGTTTATGGGTTTTTGGTTTACTGTATATCGGATACCATACGTGCTTACGATGGATCCTAGTTCTTGATATGAGATATTATCACGCAAAGATGGTGGCAGTAAAATAATTGACTCCAGTATATGTGATTGGACCACAATCTTACCTTAAATTATGGTAATGCTATGTTTTCTTATGTATTTAATTGCATAATAAAGGCTAGTATTTGTTTTATTCATAGGAAGATGCTAATTTTCACTTTTGTAGGAAAATTGAACAAAAATGTTCAGAATTCAAATATACAATGAAGAAGACTTGCCTGAGCATCAATTGGATAAATATTTCCATTAAAGAAGATGATTGATGAAGCATGGAGGACAAAAGAGGAAACAATCCAGAGAAAAAAAATCAAGAATTTACGGACAGAAAATTTTGGCTATAGATAGCCAGATCTGGCTATCTATAGAAGTTCTATAGATAGCCAGATCTGGCTATCGATAGAAGTTCTATCGATAGCCAAATCTCGCTATCGATAGACATGAGGCGACTGAGGGCATTCCAAGATATTCTTCAAAGATTCCAAGGGCATTTTGATCATTTGTAAAATTAGCCTATAAATACAAGTGTTTGTGTGACTTTAAGAGGGTTCAAGACTTTTACTTTGAATCATTACTCCGTCAATTTCAATAGACTTTATCTTACAGTTCAATTCTGCTTTTTATTCTCTTATTTACTTTTCTGCAATTTTTCCTTTTATGCATGGCTCAATTCTCATTTGAGAATTGTTCTTTACTTATTTAGTCTTTAATTTTTGCACTTTAATTTCTGCTATTTTCCTTTTATATACATGGCTCAATTCTCACTTGAGAATTGTTCTTTACTTTTATAGTCATTTTCTTTATTTACTTAAACCCTTTTCTTTATTTACTTACGCCATTTTCTTTATTTCTTCAGTTAATTTTCTTTATTTCCTTCAGTTATTTACTTTCTGCTTTATTTTACTTTTCCATCCCATGACCCCTTAGAGCTTGTCATGGATAAAGGATATTCTCCTCCATTGATGTGTAGCTAATACTCCAAGCTTGGGTGAGGATGAAGTTGGATTCTTTATGCATTTCTAGTTTATAAACATCCATTTATTTGTATTATGTGATTGCATAGTTGTGAAGGTTTACCGCACACTATTGCTAAATATAATATAATATAATTGTATATCTGTGATTGCAATTATATAATTATGCAATGGTACTTATTGGGATGAATAACAAACTAGCATGCTTTATCCCCATTTAAGGTGGATAGTGATATTCCATTCCTTTTCAAGGATAAACCTGTTGTTCCTGTTATTCATCATCTTTTTGGGAATTCCTTCTTGTAGTTGGATGAACCACCATACATAATTACTATATCGTGGATTTTATAACTAAATTGCATATTTGATATTCAATGGACTTCTCACCCAAGTTCCACTCATTCCACTAATTTAATCGCGTTTTAATCAGCTTTGTTAAATTCAGCATTTTCGCTTCAACCCAATTGAAGCTCTTTCCACCACCAAATTAATTTGACACTATTCTTTCACTTTAATTAAATCTAATAGTTTCTCATTTTAAATCTACATATTTCCCAGTGGTTCGACACCCTTGCTCACCAATCGCAATTGAATTGAGATTAACAAACACGCGGTTTTATAAATATATTAATCTTGATCATTAACAAGGAATAATCTCCCTTGTTCTTTGACGATCAATATGTCTAGCTTATGGTCACATCTCAGTGGACATAGCATGATGATTAGTTATTTATCTCTTAGAGCATGCATGTATATATATGTATGTGGACTGAAATATATCACTGAGGGTTTAGGCTCATGGCCTTTTTATTATATTGTAGGTATGGATGTGACTTCGGTCTCCAACCTAGTTTTGTAGTAGCTCGGTTGAGCTAAAGGTTTGTTAACCTGAATCAACAGCCCTATAATATTTTTCAGTCCAAGATTGGATATGCTAGAGACCTAACAAAGTGATGCATATGCCAATCAGACCAATTCCATAGAGACTGGGAATACGCTGGATCTTACGAGATGACGTATAGTACTATGATATGGATGGGGACAATATTTGGGCTTTAGTCCACATGTGAGAGTTTATTCCACTTGTGAGATATATGCCGGTATTAAAGGTTGTTGTTTTCATAGAAAGTTCACACATGTTTAGAACTGTTCTTTATACTGCTTTATAACTGTTATTGAGATTATAGGAAACAAGGTTATTTTACATATTCTAAGTATCCATGTATTATTGTTAATTGGTAGAGGTTATATTATTTCTACTGAGCAAGTTGAAGCTCATTTCTGCTTTTTATGCAGCAGATTTGCAGGTAGACCTGAGAGGTTGCATTGATAGTTTTGGCACAGCCTCGTAGTTGGAGACTGTTTACCAAATTCTTGGTAGTTACTGCATTTATCGTATTTCATTAATAGATATGTATTATATGTAGCGGTATATCTATTGAACTTGAGAATTTGAGATTGGTTGTGCATTGCCTATCTTGCTAGGGATGTTGGCATTATTATGATTAGACTTATTGATTTATATTGAACGTATGGGACATAACGTATGTACATATCATTTCACATTGTTATATATATATATATATATATATATATATATATATATATATATATATATTATTTGTCTTTCATGAGGAAATATGGATTAGCAGGACAGGTTGTACCTTCAACTTGAAACGTGTAGACTTATCCGGAAGGGTTGGAATGGATGTCAGGTTGTAGTGTTACAAAATGGTATCAGAGCCCATTAGCATATCCAAATGGGAATTCATGTATTGCATATACTGGTTAGGTGAGACCTTATAAATAGTGCATACATCATGGTTGTGTGCTAATGCTGATGGGTAGACATGTCAGGCTGGATTAGGTTTTCTGTTGATTTTCTCAATCTTTGAATTGTTTGGTTTTGAGAACATTTCTTCGATAGGGGTTTTGAGTGTTGGTACTCGACTCCTGTATGAAGTTTTTTAGTTAAATGATTAAGACTTTCTGATTGTGTGTTTTGTTTCTAGTATTGATGAAATTAATAGATGTTAGTTGTTAAGATTATAAAGAATTTTGATTTCAGAATCTCATGAGAATGATATTTCTTTTATAGTTTGTTTTCTATAGATTCTTGGAATGAATGAGATTCATTGATGTTTAAGAATGGTTTGAGATTAGTGATTTTTCTTTAAGTCTTGGATTTAAGGATATTCTTGTATAGTTATTTTACAAGGATTGGAGTTTTGGTTTTGGCAAGAAAGTGGATTCATTTTCTTGGATTTATTAAGGCAGTTTCTTTTGAAATTAAAAGACCTTGTGATTTTCTGAGGAATGGTGTAAGAGTGATGTTCTTTGTTGAAAGATTGAGAGCTATCTTTGTAGTATCGGGTTTTGATTTAATAACTAGTTTACAAGTGATAAGTGAGATGTTATGCTTAGATCGTTGAAGTGAAATTATGTGTAAGTGAATGGTGTTATTTAAGCTTTAAATCTATGTTGATATCAAGTTATGAAAGGATATCGGTTGTTATGATTTTTGGAAAGTCTGCTTTTTGTTTCATGATGATATTTTGAGTTGTAATACAATAAGGTTCAAGAAGGATGTTTCTTGAAATTGTTGAAAGAAGTGTAGAGTAATGATGTTATAAAGCATAGACAAATTGGATTGGATTTATTTTATGATTATGCTAGTAATGTGAAATAATTTTAAAATATTTTCTCTAGAAATAATGTCTATGAATTTTAAAGGATAAGTGTTTTTCCGTATTTGTTTTATAAACCTTGTTAATCGAGGAGATTTGTGTTTTGATTTCTCCTGATGTTGGTAAGTTTTTGTTATGTGAGTTTCCTGGTTTTGGAAGAAGGCAGCTCTTTATGCTTTGTGTTTCAAGCATGGTATAGTGCTTGGTTGAAGATTTGTGAGTTTTTCTTATTTGGTAATAAAGGTTTACTTTGTGTTAAAGTGACAGTAATATCCTGCCCCAATAGAACCTATAGGACCTACAGTTCTAATAGATCCTGGTAATGGATAAATATGAGGTTGAGGTTGAGGGAAGGGTATTGCTGGTGCTATAAACTTGTTGTGAACCTGTTTTGTTTTAGTTTTCAGTGCTAGTATTATTCTTAATTTTGAATAAAATGGGAATATAATGGTAAATCATTTCTATGAGTGTTGTTATTATTGTTTTTTTTTTTTTTTTTTTTCTTTTTGTGAAATGCCATATTTTGGTATTCGTTTGTTCAAGAGTTGTGCTAATTTGAAATACTTTAGTAAATTGAAATAGAATTCAAGTGAAAATGTTATACATAGAATGTCTGTAGTTTTGATTATAGAATTGTTTGTGCTCGATGATTCTAGCATAGGTTGTTTGTTTTATTTTCTATCTTGTGTTTTCTTTTATAGTTTGAGTTGATAAAAGAAATGGAAGGAATTAGTAATTTTGAATAAAAAATTCAGAGGATTTGAGTTTCTTTTATTTTAATCAGGAATAATTTTGGCCATGTGAAAAAAAAAAAAAAAGTCTTAAGCACGGTTAAATTTTAATGTTTGACTTGTTATAGTTATGATGGAACATTTCTTCTTTTAGAGAATGTAAAATTTTCAGTTTAATGATATGAGAAGAATGCTTAGAATTCTTTTATTTCTATAAAGATGGGATTTCTTGGAAAAGAGTTTTAGTTGTTATTGTGATTGGAAAATTTGAAAATTTTGTGAGAGGTGCTAATTGTGCAGGTCTTTATTGTAATCTATTGGTGAATGGGGATATTTTGCTGAAAGTTAATTTTGGAAATATTTATAGAGCTTTGAGAATTGGTAAGTGCTAGATAATAATGAGTCAAATTGTTCTAATTTGATGAAAAAATTATTATGGAAATTGAATTAGCACAATGGAAGTGTGAAAGTTTCTTTTCTACTCTTTGGAAAGTAAATTCGAATGAAAATGTTTAAGAAATAGGATGGATTATTGTTCTTTGAGTGGAATTGAGCAGAATCCTTGTTTTTAATCTTGGTGAAGATTTCATCTTTATTTTACAGAAGTTTAGAGTTAAAATGCTCATTAGTAAGTTTGTAAAGACAAAAGGTTTATAGAAAGATCAAGTTTGGAATCTAGAATGACCAAAGCAAGTCTATTGAAAGACGAGTGTTAGTAGATTCAGTGAATTTTTTTTCTATGAGAATAAAGTTATTGTCGGCATTTGAATAAGAAATGTATAAGATCATAAATATTTAAGGGATAGTAACAGATGGCGTTCCTTGTGTGATCAACAATTTTCAAAAGTAAATCAGAATTAGAGAATTTATAAAAGTAATGATTTAAGTTTCTATAGAATTAATGTCCTTTATCTTAATCAAAAGAGCTTTGTCAGCGTGATTAGTTAGTATTAGTCAAAGTGTTCATTTGTTTGAGTATTGATAAAGGAATATGTGTATATTATTAATGAAAGATCTTTGGAAATTTAAATAGAGAAAGTATTTTCAGAGAATGACTGATCCAATAAGTAAGAGATTGTATATCTGGAAGAAATATAAAAAGAGAATTGTGGTTTGCTTCTTCTTATTAGAGAATTTTGTTTTTGTAAAAGTATAATATCTTTGATTCTTAGTTGAGGGATTTTAATTGAAGAATATTAAGCGATGAAGTTTCAATGTTTAGAAATATAGATTCAATAAGTGTTCAGCTCAATAGACATTCGATATTTATTGTTTAGACGCAATTTGAAAGTGTTAAAGGTATTCTTTTAAAGAATTTGGCATAATGATAGACAAGAATTGGTCAAAGTTATGATCATGGTGTGTAAGGTTTGGATTCAGATTTGGAAAAGTTTGAGATGACAGTGTAAGGGATCGGAATGCGTAGTAATGGAATTTTATTTGAAGTATTAATTTTGAATAAGAGAAAGTGTAACTGTTATATCTGCTTGATTTTCAAATTTCGAGGACGAAATTTCTTTAAGGGGGTGAGATTGCGATAACCTGTATTTTTATAATAGTATTTTATTGTTAAAAAAAAATTGAACTTTGAAATATTCATGATTATGCCATTGGATAAGTTTAAAAGGATTTAAACTTATCTTTTCATTCATCAATCGATTGGAAAGCTTGAGAGAGACTAAGAGAACTCGGGAGAGAGAGAAAGAAATCTTGTAGCAAAAATTTGCCAGGATTCACCTTGTCGTCGGTGCAGGTATGCTACATAACTTGTCTTCTTCTTCTTCTTCTCTTTTCTTTTTTCGTTTTGGGATCAAACCCATAAAATGAGTTTTTTGTTGAATTTGAGGAATTCGTGGGGAACAGAATGATGAAAATTTTAAATCAGTTGGTTTGAGGTGTTTGGGATGGTATGTTGTTGGTTTGTTAAGGAATTTGGAGTTTATTTTGAAGAATTCTTCAAATTGAGTTTATGTGGGTTTTACACCTAAAACTTTGTGGTTTTCTCCTTTTCACCGTTGGATCTTGAGATTTTTGACGGATTCAAAGTTGTATAAGCTTATTTTGGGTTGATTTAAGTTTTGAACGGTTAGATTTTGATTTGGTAAAGTTTTAGAGGTTTTGGGAGAAAGTGCAGAAAACTGCTTGAACATGGCAATTCTGGAGGTGACCTATCGATAGGGTGGAGCACCCTATCGATAGAGGTGCTTCTCAGTCTGCAGAATTTTGATCCTGCAAGGGTTCCTATCGATAGATTAAAGTATCCTATCGATAGACATTTTTTTCTTTTTGACTTTTTATTTCTTATTTTCTTCTGTTTGCTCCATCGTTCTGTTTTTCTTTCATTTGGATTATATCTAGGAAGTTTTTGGACCTTTTGTTGGGTATTTTAAGGTTTAAAGTCCTTAGAGTCATGAGTGAGCGGTTTTGGGAAATGTTTTGTATTGCTTTTGATATTGTGAGTCTTTTGTGCTTTATTGTAATTCTTTACTTGCATTATATGTTGTTTCTAGTTTGAAAGGTTCTTTGGAGAACCATTTGCATTGGATGCATTGAGCATTGCATTGGGAAGGCTTATTGAGCCGAATAGGATTGGAAAACACAAACTCATTGAAACAAACTGTGACGAATTTGGAAGTTATTTAGAAATTATGCGAGAAAAATGATGATTCTACCACTTAAGTCGCAAAAGTTTTTATTACCTATCAAGCTTCGATCAGAATTTAGCGAAATTTGACATGGACATTCCTAGACTTCTTAAAGACCTAATGCAAAAAGAATGAACCTAAAATGAGTTAGTACCCTACTTGCGACAATAGCCTCTATTTACCTAAGGAGAAGGGTAATTTGGGAAACTAGGGTTTCAAAGCCCGTTCCTCCAAAAATGACGGGTCATTCTTGACCAAAATAACATGAAATGATGACTAATATTCTATAAGTAAAAAATAGGGTGTCTATAGAAGCCCCTCGTTGGTATTTATGGCTTCGCCAGTGAATGTCAACGAAACAAAAAGACATCCCATTTTTGTCATCTTGGCAAATTTAGGATAATCAACACATACTATAGATTTCGTCCATTACCACTAGGGATTTTGAACCACTAAGTCATGTAACAAGCTTTTCCAAGCGAACGAGAAAACAAATCATCCTTTCATTTTGTATGTCAGTCAAACAACTGATTATCCACATATAATATAAGACATTTTCTCTACATGTCAAATGTAAAAGAAGGTCAAAGCTTATCATGAGTCAGTAAAGCTATTGATTATCCCTCCATGATCTTCCCATATCATATACTAGTTAAGCAACTAGTCCACTATATATGATATAAGGCATCTTTTCCTCATAAATGTAAGATAAGGTTATCATTTACCATGGGTCAGCAAACTACTGATTATCCCTCAATGATCTTCTCATATCATATGTGAGTCCTTCAATTGACTATCATTTACATATAATATCAGGCATCCCATCCACACGCCTAATCGCAGTGCACTCAATGTGAGATGAGGCAATCACTTATCATGGGTCAGTAATGCTTTTACTGATTGTCCCTCCATGATCTTCTCATATCATATGCCAGTCCATCAATTGATTATCCTCTACATATGATGTCAAGCATCCCATCTGCACGCCTAATCGTGGTGCACTTAATGCGAGATGAGGTAATCACTTATAGTTTTTCTCAAAAACTTTTAGTGAATTCAATTCACTACACAATCAATATCAAGGAATCTTGAGTGAATTCAATTCACCAAATTGTAGACATCCATTTTTGACCATGGGAAAGGTCATTAATGGTTGCCAGTGATTAGAGGTAAAATAGGGTGTCAAAACCCTAAGTTGCCAATTTTACCTTTGTGAGTAGTTAGTTAGAGGTCATTATCGCATGTAGGTTTTTAGGCCAGATTGAATCGGTTCTTTTTTCATTTGGTCTTTAGAGAGCCTAGAAATATCCCTGTTAAGTTTCATGACATTTTGAGCCAGGCTTGATAGAAAATAAGGCCTTTTGTGATTTGAAAGACAACACTGTCCTTTGAATCACAAAAGCTCTGAATGACTGTCGATCTTGTCCCGAATGGTCTCGAGGCTTTGGCATGGATATTTAAGGTGTGTTTGGTAGCTAAGTTGATCAGTGACAAGGTCTGTTGAGCCTCATGGCTTATGTTTGGCTCTTAAGGCCCAAAAGGCCCTTTTAAGCTCAGATTAGGGTTTCGACCGAGAATGACCGAGATTCGATCTTTTTATCAAACCAAAGCCTTCAAAGGCTTCAAAACACTTACTTAAAATATTTTAAAACTTGTTTCGAGAAGTATAAACGATTTTGAAAGCGATTGGTTAGCATATTTCAAAACCCTAATTTTGGCCCAACAGGCCCTAAACAGCTAATCGATTGACTTTTCCCTAAAAATTTGACTTTGATCAATGCATTTTCACTTCAAACACTTCTTAAAACATGAAGAATCGAATTGCGATCATTTCGGGGCTTGAATCGTTGAATTTGGACTTAAAACGGGTCCGAAAAGCCGAAAAAAACCAAAAATGGGTCGAAACGGGCTGAGATAGGCCCACATAGGGGAAAATTAGGCCAAAAGCTTGATGACCGTCCACCTAGGGATGGCCAACCATCCTTGAGGGATGGCCAACCGTCCCCTAGTGGATGGTCACCCGAGCCAATTGCTAGAAATTGCAAAAATTAGAGTTTTTTCCTGCCTAGGACTCTTCCAGGTGCTTCCAAGTGGCTAGCTCGGCCTTGGGGACTCTGGGATGAATTGGGAGACCTTGGAAGGCTGGTTTAGGACCCTTGGATCATTCCTAAGATATTCAAACTGATCCATTGATCAAATTGAAGTCCTTCTATAAATAGAGAGCCTTGAAATCTTTTTTAACACAACTCATAAGGCATTTAGAGAGCCAAACTTAAAGAGTAGAAGCTTAAGGTACTACACTAGTCCTTTAGCCACCTCAACCATATTTTTTGAAGTCTTTGAAGGATAGAGAAGAAGCTAGGAGCAAAGAGAAGAAGGCAAAAAAGGTTAGTATAATTAATCATTGAGTTTGTTTTAAGTTTGCATACTTCTTCTTCATCTTCTTCTTCTTCTCTTTCATTCTTCTTCTATGTTCATACCATGTTAGGGATGGATACCTAAGTTGGGTATTCAAAGGTTAGGAGTAAAGGTTGGTTACATATAGGTTAGCATATAATTTTCTGCACTTATGAGTTTTGCATAAAAGAATTCAAGGCTAGTTTATGTGTTTTGAGTATGCTAAATTAAAAGGTTAATAGGAATATGTTTAGGTTTGTTTGTATCATTCATTTTCATGTTTAATGCTTGAAATATCATATGAATTGTGATCGAGGGAACGAGCTAAGGTAAGTCCCTTCCCTTATGTTAAAATTGATGTTTTTAAGCATGATGCATGATTATTTTGGTATATCATATTAGGTTGCATATTAGGTCATTTACACCTTTTTTATTCATTATTTTTATGGGTTTTAAATCCACTTTTTAATTTCATTTAAATCTGTCCAAGGTTTAAAGTAACCTTAAAGTAGATTAAAAATCATTTTTAGGGTCAAAACTAACATAGAAACATGCCTAGGATCACATAGATGACCTAGTTTGCATTTAGGACATTTTTCATGCATTATCTATGTTTTCTATTGCATATTTAGTGTATTTTTCTATAAAATCCAGCTTGCATTATTTAGCATTTAGGTTGTTTAGATTAACTTAGGATGTAGTTAGAGACTTTTTAAGTTAGGGGAGCCACTTGGCTCCACTTAGGATTTCCCTTTGTTGTAAAAACTACATCCAGTTAAGGATTATAGCTTGTTTAGGAGTTTATCTTTGAAGAAGTTCTCTCGATAAAAGAGTTTGTTTTGGGATGAAACTCCCTCTTTGAATTATGAAGTGTTTTGAATGAAAATAAACTCTCGAAAATAGAGTCTTAGATAAGGTAGAATACCTTTAAAAGTGTAGTTCATTACAATAGGAGAATCCTAGGTAATCGAACTACGTGGACTTTGATTCTTATCAAGAAATTGGTAAGGTACGTAGGCAGTCAATAGGGTGCAAGTCCAATCTTAGGAGGACTCCATGTCTCCTAAGGTCTTTAGGATTTTGATTCTTTTTTATTATTATTATTTATTATCTAGTATTATATATCATATTTTGTGGTTGATTAGATAAATAGGATTGTCATGATAAAATTTTGATAAAGCTCAAATTTAATTAGGAGACCTTTAATTAGGGTGAGGTGGGTGCCTACAAGGAGTTCATTGGAACCTTCCCATTTCATAACCTAGCCCCCGAATCCAACTTTGATTCGAAGACCGTGCTTTTTCAAAATATGGGGTCATTGTTTTATTGAAAAGAAAACTCTTTTTTACAGTTTCCTTATTCCTTAAAAATAAGGTGGCGACTCCCAGTTTTTTGCAAACACTTTTCCTTTTTCAAAATCCAATCTTGAGTGGATAATAGAGAAGGATAAATGTGGATAATAGAGAAGGATAAATCGAGACCGATAAAGAATTATCCACAATCCACAATGATTCAAAAGTGAACGGCCTCCAAATCCCTTAAGTCGCTTGTTCACAGATTGGCGACTCCGCTGGGGATATCGAGGGCTAAACTCCAATTAATTATTTTTAGGCTTTTCAATTTCTTAATTAATAAAATCAACCACTGGCATTTGCATGATTGTTTGACTTTGATTTCTGCATTGTGTGTGCATTGATTCTGCATGATTAGGACCGTTGTATGTTAAAGCCAACGATGAGCCTAGCCCTGGGCCCAATTTCTTCGAGTCTTGGGTTCCATGTATGCAAAAGCCATCGCTCTTCTCCCCACGTACCCTTAGGTATATCAAACGGACCAATCACTTACTGTTGGACCCACGCGGCATTCCTGATGTCACATGTGGTTAGGTATATCGATTGGACCGAGCGAGTAAGGGACACTCAGCCTACCCTTTGCATTAGTCCATGTAGACTGTCTCCCTAGGACACATACCCTACATCATCTGTTCACACACTATTGTAATGTTATGCTGCCGGATTTACCCTCCGGTTTTATTTGAGCCTTGATTGTGAAGTGTGTAGAACCATTAGGACCTGGATCTGTAGGACTATGCCCTTTATGAAATGCCCTAAACTCTTAAGGGAAGTGTTCTCAAAGAGTTAAGGTACTTAATAAAGGCCTAGTACCCTACATGTTCTTGGACTTAGGCCCGTGGTAGTGTTATGCTGCCCGAATAGTGATGTATATCTTTAGGCCTTATGAGAAGATGTGAGATGTGGGCTTTAGGCCCATGTCCTTTGGATAGAAGGTTTAGATCTATAGTGAGATTGGAATGTAGGCTTTAGGCCTACGTCAATTGGATAGAAGGTATAGGCTTGCGGTAAAATTGAGATGTGAGTTGTAGGAATGAGATTCGTTCTTGGGCTTTAGGCCTATCTTCATAGGATAAAATGTGAGAAAGTAAGATCGATGTGTGGGCCTTGGGCCCATACTTTTGTAAGCATGAATTTGTTGTCCTCTTCATCCTTTTTCCTATTGGAAGCTCTTAGTTGATCCGAATATTTTCCTATTTCTTTTCCCAGCATTAGCAAAGTTCTAAATGTGATTCAGCGGAGGAAGCTTGGGCAGTGGTTAGTGAAGTGGAAGGGATACAAGCAAGGAGTTGTGCGCAACTTCTATACTGTCGCAGTGAAAGAGACTGATAAAGATGTGGTGACAGCAAAGATGAGTTCGAAGAAGACTGTGAAACTGACTCCTGACCACATATCGGAATTTTTGAAAATTGATCGTCCCACACTCGCTGAGATCGAATACCCTCATCCCACCCATGATAAGAAGAATCGAAAGGATGCAATGCAGATTATATACAGTGATCCGATTCCTCCAAATGACGACGGACAGACATTTCCGATTGGGTACATGAGTCCTAAATATGCAACCATGAACAAAATTATTCACTCAAATCTGTATGCCAGAGGATCAGAGAGTGCATCCAAGATCGATGAGGTAATTCTGTTGATTGAGTTTATGGGTGATGTTGTGATTGATGTGGCAGCATGGATATTCGAGGACATCGTTCAGAACATCTCTGCGAGATCCAACTGCCTGATTCCTTTCCTGCAGATGATCACGCAAATATGTTTAGATAAGGGGATCACTTCTTCGGAGCCTTATCTCCATGGTGAAGGAGGAATTACTCCAGCTGCCTCTTTTATGGGACCTCGCACTAGAGCTGAAGCTGTGAAAGCTACCCAAGCATCCTAGGGCATGCGAGCACGTGTTGCATCATCTAGTTCTGCACCCGAGCCTACTCCATCACTTATGGATATGATGACAGCTATGCATGCTGACATTCTTTCGAATAAGAGAAATATCAGTCGGCTTCTTCGCCGACAAGAAATTTAATGGGAAATTCAGATGAGTCAGCGAGCTTGGAGCAATTCTCTTTTCGAGAAGTTTGGTATTGACCCTATGCCCCCTATTCCTACAGAGTATTATTTTGAATTTGGAGCTCCTGTACCTGAAGTACTACCTGCTGCAGAACCAGAAACCAGAGAGGAAGACATTGCTAAGGATGAAGGAGTTGATCTTGTTGTGCCTCCGTCTTGATTTGTTATGTTTGAACAGTTTTTGATAACTTTCTTTTTAGATACAGTTGATTGCTTTTGGACAGTTTCAGTTTTATTTTGGTTTGTTTTAAAAATAGTTTGTTTATTTTGTTGAACAGTATATGATGAGAATGGCTGGGTAGTTACCTTAGCCACATATTTTGAACCATTCTCATCTTTAGTTTTAACCAGTTCTTTTTGTTAACCTGAGTACATTACATAGCTTATAAGTCATTTTTGATTCTAAGTTAGTTAGTTGTTCCTCTTTGATCATATTTGTTATTTTTATATGACTTGTCAAGTTTTGATATATGTGCATGTATGGACTAACTCTCCTTTAATTTTTTATTCCATTTCGAAAATGAGGTTCGACTTATGCGCATCATGAGAGAATAAGAATCCTAAATCTTCTAGTGAGTACTTAAACTGAGCAAAATTTAGGTATGGGTTCTAAATTCATTATGAGTTTATCAATTTCATTTTTGAGAGCAAGGTTTGATATTTTTCAAGTTCACTGTTTTTATGCACTTAGCAGGACTAATAAGTTTGATTGTGAATAATTGAGCATATTGAATTGTTTATTTAGAGTAACTGCATGCATTAGTTACATTAGGCTTGAAGCATCTTACTTTTGAAATATTTTGTTAGGAATCTTTTGCTAGAGGACTAGCAATATCCAAGTTGGGGGGTGTGATTGCTTCGTAATCATGCACTTCCAATGGTGATAAAGCAGTTCAATTACTTACTTTTTGATGCATATAAGTAGTTTATATTTAGTGTTTTTACTTATGTCAATGTTTTCTGTATTGTAGGAATATGGTGCATATTGGTGGGACTTAGTGCGAAAGATGTTCATTGTTAATTCGGAGAAAAATCCTCAAAAGAAGAAAGTTTTGATACAAGTTGATTTGCATTTCAAAGGAAGAAAAGTGGCAGCAATGACTCACTACCTATAATGGTATTCACCATTATCGGTAGCCTAATCTTCAAAGTGCAGAAACAACAAGCAAAAAACCAGGCCAGTGTCACTACCGAAGTCTATAACATCATTAGCGGTAGTAGTGATGAAATGCAGCATTAAAAACCAATCTTCAGAACCTGCAGAAGACCATTACCGATAGTCACAAGCACCATTATCGGTAATGGATGTCTCGGAAGCCACCAGCCATAATCAGAGTTGAAGCATTACCGATACTAGTCTCTCTTATTATCGGTAATGAGAGTAACAGCAGCCAGCCAAGCTTTCTGGTATGATTCCATTATCGATAGCTCCAAAAGCCATTATCGATAAAGGATTCATGTCTCAGCTCCTGTTTGAACCAGTCCAAGAGCATTACCAATAGTGATCACTATCCATTATCGGTAATGATGGTTTACTTAGCCTCGAAGCTTGTTTCAAAGAAGCCATTACTGATAGTCCCCTTTACCATTATCGGTAATAGGCGCCGCTTTAGCCAAAATGTCTTAGTTTTATGACTTTTTGAGTGGCATTTTTGTCTTTTCACTTGTAATCTTATATAAGCTTTTTGAAGATCTCTGTAGTGGATGCTATTCACTTGTAATTTGTAGTTAACACTTAGTTTTAGTTTTCTCTTTTCTCTCTCTTCTCTCTCATCTTTCTTTCTCTACACTTTTAGTTTAGATTGTTATTTTTGTTATTTTCAAGGTTGTAATTCCATTACTTGTTAGTTTTAATCTGTATAAGAACAAAGTTTGGTTTAATTTTAGTTTATTCAAGTTGATTTCAAAGTTTTCAGTTTAAATTATGTTTTCAGTTTACTTTGAGTTGAATGAATTCATTTCAATTACCATGAGTAGCTAAATACGTTTGCTGGGATTGATAAGGGATGATTGATTCATATATGAGGTAATGATTTCTCACACCATGTCCTAACTTGACAGATTTGTATATTTTTCTCCGATTGACTATCTTTGAGGACACAATCATGGGACTCCATGTATTATTATGCTTGTAACGGTAGATCTTACGCTTGGGATTGAACATCACTTTTAACGGGCAAGCACTTAGAGTTTGACTTAATAAGATTTGAGTATTTTGGATGAATGTGTCAACTTTTTCCACAATTATGACACAATCTTGGACTTGACTGGACTTGGATTGAAGTGAGCTTCTACTTCTATGGCTTTAAAGGAGTTCTTGGTCAAGAACTTTTTTTTTTTTTGGCTTTAGTTGTTATAGATGAATTAGAAGCTTCATCCACATATCCTAATCACATATCAAGCATTTAAGATCCATAGGACATCTTCTTGAGAGATTTATTTGTCTCAACTAACTCATTTTCAAGCGTAACAACTTTGACTCAAATTTCTTGCTAGATTTAACCTCTAGTAGCCATTTAGACTTAAGGCTTTTGTTTTCTTTCAAAAACTTTTCAACATTCTCAATGAGAGATTTTCTCTCTTTATCACTTAGAATAAGCTTTTCAGAAATGGTCACTCGATGAGTCTTAAGTTCACTTACTAGGAAAAGAGAATTGTTCAATTCTTTGTTGAGAGCATATCTCTATTTTTTAAGAATTTCTACTTTCGCAGACAAAGTAACAGACCTTTTTTTTTTTTAGTTTAAAAGCTTCATCATATAATTCATCATAGGCACATTGGAGATCATTATCAACATTAATGTTATCACAATCAACATTGTCATCATATTTATAAAGAGAAACATCAATCAAATTGTTTTCACACTACTACAAAAACCCTCATTCACGACACTCAAAAAGTGTCATTATTTTGGATTCACGACACTTTGGGAAGTGTTATCCATTGCACTGTCATGAAAAGTTTTACGACACTTTTTGAAGTGTCGTAAAACTTCAACCTTGCACAACACTTAAAAAGTGTCGTTAACAATTTATATTGGCACGACACTTTATGAAGTATCGTAACATATCATACTTGCACGACACTTATAAAGTGTCGTTATATTGGCACGGCACTTTATGAAGTGTCATTATAAAGTATCGTAACAGATCGATTTCAAGCAAACTTCACTAGAAGAGAATTCACCAACAATATTAGTGATTGCATCATATATTTGCTTATTTCTCATGCATTATTTCCACCATTTTGTGCATACTTGAGTCATTTTTATTTACAAATAGATGACTTTTATGTTTTCTTGTTTTTCCTCGCCTTGTAGGTAAAATACAATAAAATGGATGCTTTTTGCATGCAAAGTCGGAGCTTGGAGTCAAGCCTTGGAAGTCTTCAAAGTTCATGGGACTTATGTGACATACTTCTAAGTATGTCTAGAGGCTACATATCAAATTTCAAAGCTAAATGCCTAGTGGTTTGAGAGATATGGGCGAATGAAGTCAAAAAGTGCAAAAATGACCAATCAATGTATTTTGAAAAATATTTCTCTCATATTGATTTATACTATGAGACTACTATGGTTGGAAAGAAGACTTCTCAAGTTTTGCGAGCATATAAAGATCGTCCAAATCTGACTCTGGACGAGAAAGTTACAAACACTTGAAGTTAGAGGCATTTTCAAGACTTTTGGAAGCATTTTGATGAAACTGGAAAATGATGTACCGGTACCTCCTTTTCAGGTACCTGTACCTCCGTCTGAAATCTGCATTTTCAATTTGTAAAATGTCTTTTTGATGAGGGGCAATGTGGGTATTTCAAAGGAACATTAGGGCAATGTTTGGGGGCTATATAAAGGCATTTTTCAGCTTGTAAATGGAAGTTAGGTTTTCATTTTGGGTTCTTTAG
>JAESVK010000763.1:315279-326921 GCA_017140935.1 Hamamelis virginiana
CTATGATACTACCATGTTTGAAAAGAATACTTCTTAAGTTTCGCAAGCATATAAAGATCATCCAAATTCGACTCTGGACGAGAAAGTTACAAGCATTTGAAGTCGGAGGCATTTTCAAGGCTTTTGGAGGCATTTTGATGAAGCTGGAAAATGATGTACCTGTACCTCCTTTTTAGGTACCGGTACCTCCGCCCAAAATCTGCATTTTCAACTTGTAAAATGTCTTTTTGATGAGGGGCAATGTGGGTATTTCAAGGAAACATTAGGGCAATGTTTGGGGGCCTATTTAAAGGCACTTTTCAGCTTGTAAATGGAAGTTAGGTTTTCATTTTGGGTTCTTTAGTTTCTCTCTCTAGAATCTTAATTCCTTTAGCTTTGATTAGCTTAGTTTAGCTTAGGTTTTGCATTTCTTTTTATTTTCTACTTGTAATATCTTAGTCTAGCATTCTTAGTTTATTTGTTTGTTGTTAAACTTTGTTTTTCATTTTATTTTATTGAAGAATCATTTGTTTTATGTTTGATTCCCTTCCATTGATGGAGTTCTAAGCAACCAAGGTTGGATTCAATGGTGAATTTTTATTTTACAACTAAGGTATTATGATTTTCTCCATTTTTATGCCTTGAATGTTTTTTGAATGATGCTAAATGCTCCTTATCTTATGAACCCACTTGGTTTTGTATCTCTTGACCATTTGTAAATAAGCTTTGGCTTTACACAAATGGTGTTTGAACCATATAGTGCCAAGTGTTCGTTTAAATGCCCCCAATGAGTATTTTTCATTACTTAACCTCATTTTCTTTGTGTTTTGTGTTTGAATGGCTATAAATGCTATTTTGGTTTTGTATCTTCTTGGGTCTGTGTAGACAAGTTATGCTTGGCACATGTATTACTTGAAATTATATGCATTCAAAGTGTTTGATAAAATGTCCAAGAGAATGTTTATTTCCATTTAACACCATTATGCTTTTATTGATAAATTCTCCATCAAAGACCATTCCTAAATGGATCCTAGATGAGAATTCATTTCCAAATATTTTTAAAGTTAAATCCCCCATCAAAGATCATTCTTCAATGGATCCTACATAATAAATTATTGTGAGAAATTTACGTTCCTTAGTTGTGGATGGAATGAAACTTAAGAATCCAATTATTTACATTTCATTGTCTTTTCCTTTAGTTTAGTTATTTTGGTTAATTGTACACCTCTCACACTCACTACAACTATAACATTTTACACTTTATTTGCATTTTAACACTTAAGAATTCACTCTTTGCTTCACTTCCAATACATGTGGAAATGACCATTGGTCCTCTTATGTATTATTATGCTTGACGACATTTGATCCTACGCTTGGGATTGCACAACAACTTCAAAGGTCAAGCAATTAGCAACAAAAGCAGTAAAGTTTTTAGATTCCTCTTCAATGTTTGTCTCTTCTGAACTACTAGATTCTTTTTCATTATTACTTAAAGTAGCATTCAATTCATTAGTAGAATTTTGTCCTTCTTGTTGTTGTTGTTTTTATTATTATTATTATTATTATGGAAAATCAATAGCTTTGTGGCCAAGTTTCCCATAATTGAAACATTCTTTCCATGTTTTTTGGTTCTTAGAAGAAAAACTTGTATTAGTCTCAAGTTTTTTCTTATATGAGCTAGCTTAGGTTGGTTAGCTCTCTTTAGTCTCAAGTATTTCTTGAATTGCTTGAAAAATATAGCAAGTTCATCTTCATTCAAAAGTGTCTCTTCAAAATTTCCATCTATATCTTCCTTAACTGTTTTCAAGGCAATATTTTTGTTTTATTTGGTTGATGTAGATGTAGTTCGAAGGTTTCAAGAGAACCTACTAATTTATTAACCTTGAGAGTATCCATATCTTTACTCCTCAATTGCTGTAACCTTGACTTGAAACCTATCGAGTAAGGACCTTAAAATATTTCTAGCGATTTTGGTCACGGGTATTATTTTATCTAGGTTGAATGAAGACTTAACAATGTCACTCAAATGAGTGTAAAACTCAGTAAAATTCTTATGGTCCTCACCCTAATTCTTTCAAATTGGGATGTCAACATTTGTAATTTTAGGTTGTTAACAAGAGTTGTCCCTCCTTGAGTGACTTGAAGAATGTGCCATGCCTCCTTGGAGGTTTCATAAGTCATGATACGCCTATATTCATTGCTAGTCAAGGCATTGCAAATGGTGTTCAAGCCACGTTTTTTCAAATTGTTTTTATCTAAGTCATCCCTATCCTATTTATCAATAGGTTTGACTACCGTTTCTTTACCTACTTTCACTGTAGGCCTTTTCCATCTTAATTCTATGGTCAACCAAACCCTCTCATCTAGGGACTTAAGAAAGATCTTCATACGCGCTTTCTAATATGCATAGTTGGATCCATTAAACTTTGGTGGTCTACTAATTGAACTACTTTCCCCCATAAAATCCATTATAGTGAGATCAATAGATCAACTCAGATTGATAAACCTTTTTTGAGAAGACCCTGCTGTGATACTAATTGAAAAATGCGAATTAACTAACTATCTCACTATATTGGATAATCAATTGATTGATCAATTCTATCAATCCATTGATTACAATTTTTAATGGTCCATATTTATAGATTACTTTATGGATTAATTATCAGCCAGTACACATCGTTTAATCAACCATGATTAATGATCATTCACACAATTAATTCATCATCCACATAAAATAAATAGTAAATCAAGCAATAATTACACAAGGAAAACCAAAATCAGGAAAAAAGCACGAGAGATCAAGTATGCACTATGAATAAGATATGATTACAAACGAGATAGAGTTACACCAAGAGAACCCACAAGCTAAATTTTCATCTCCGTTCATTCATTAATCTTCACTAATGAGTCCACACAGGCTTCATATGCGTTCCATTCCACCTAGCTCCAACGAGAAAATCACCGATCACCAAGGCACCAACTCAGAGTCCGCCAAATCCACCTTAATTCCTTAAGGTTACGATCAAATTCTTATTGGATCAACTCAAAATGAAGTTATGTAGTTTTACTTAGACTCTAGACCAACGATAAATTAAAGATATAAAGGCTCAAACTCTATGAAAATGGAGTAATTGTACGAATTGTACCAAAATAGATCTAAAGGAAGGAGAATGATGTTCAATCTCAAGTCTGAGAGATTCTCCTTACCCTAAATGAAAAAAAGTACAATATTTAAATAGGAAAGTATATAGATGACTAAAGCATGACGTGTATAAGTGAGAATATTCAAGAAACTGTAGTAAAACTCAAATTTTACTTAACCTGTATCGATCCAAGTCACACTTGTATTGATCCGAGCGCTTGCAAGAAGTTAATTCTCTGCAGAAATTCGACTTGTTTTGATCGAAGTGCTTGTATTAGGTTTGACAGTGTAACCTACAGCTAGTTGTACTCATAGTTGTATCGATACAAGCTTCATAACAAGCTTTGTATCGATCTAAGTTTCTCAATTTTAAAAAATAAAACATTTTTTGCAACTTTAAATCTTTCTCAGTTGACACCATATCTAACACTGGTATATGTAGAGACCTAGGACAACATCTATCCACCTAATGGTAAACACGTACACTAGGTCCATAAGTCCCTTACCATCCTAAATTTGAGGATTGAAGCTCTCCAAAGCTTTATTTGATCTTCAATGCACAATTCTTTGAAGACTCCTCTAAGTTTAGCTTGTGAACAACTTGTTGATAACGACTTACAACCAAATACCAACACTAAAATTCCTAACACTTGTTACCTCTAAATCACTACAATAATGCATTTTACAAGAGTGTTGGTGGATTCGAACCCCAAGACCTTCTCCATTAGACCTTTTTTTTTTTTTTTTTTTTTTACATTTTACTTGCTTTGTCCTTACTTTTATGCTTAATTAGCTTACACACAAACAACACAAACAATATTTTCATGCTTTAAACTAATCTAAAACTCAACGCTATTTTATACACCTTAGCCTTTGATCTTTGAGGACGATACTCGTGCGCAATCGCCATTTGCAAATGAACTCAAGTTACAATTATATGGTTACTTATTTAAAAATTATCACTTAGCTGTGGTTATGGAATAACCTCCCTTGGCTCACAACAATATCAAAATGGAAAACGAAAATATATATATACACACACACACACACAATTTATAAGTATTAAAAGCTTCTTATATTGTTTCAGGTACATTGGTAGTAAAACTAATTATATAATGTTCTTGTTCAATACTAAAAACAAAATATAACATAAAAATACAAGTTGTAGCTATTCAAAGCTTTTCATATTGTTTTGTTTGCTATGTCATGAACACAAATATCCATGTAAAGATTTCACTCAGAACAGATCAATCCAATAAAAGAAGAAGATTAGAATAATTTTGGCATTCCCATTTTTGACTAGAGAGGATAATAAGCAAACCACCTATAGACCATGGCAAGGGTTTCCTTAGGTTTGTACTCTGGAGCTGTGTGACCCCCACCCTGCACAAGTGAAAAATTAATCATATTAGCTGGTAACTTTAGTTAGTACTTTACATTACGGGAGCTAGAATAGAATTGGGTAAAGGGGTAAGGTTCTTGCCTTCACAGTAGCAAATGTCATACAATATTTCTTCTCAGTATACATCATTGTATATCTGCATAAAACAATTAGTATAAAAGTTAATTAGTAGCAAACTTTTAATTTGAATAAAAAAAAATGGAAGTTAAAAATGTAGTGGGTGAATGCAAACATTATCAAAGTTCTGAAACCAACCCTGCTATTTGACCGTCGACAAACCATGGTTTCCAAACATCTTGTATAGTCAAATTCAGAGATTTTATCCATGCTCGTGTATCCACATATGGAATAACCATGTCGTGATCACCACTGTTGGTTGAAACAAACTTGGATTGATAAGAAAAGTTGGAAAACACAAACATAAAAGAGTAAATCGATTGACTGTATTTTTAACTTCATTAACATATTTAGTGTCTCTTTTAATTATGCTTTGGCAGTGAAAAAGGGTTGGTTGTAAACCAGAATTAATATTATCTACATTAGGAATAAGCATTATATGGATAATTTAATTTATTCTTTCAACCCTACTATTTGACCGTCAACAAACCATGGTATCCAAACATCAACTATAGTCAAATTCAGAGATTTTATCCATGCTCCTGTAACCACATATGGAATAACCATGTCATGATCACCACTATGGGTTGAGACAAACTTGGATTGATAAGAAAATATGGAAAACACAAACATAAAAGAGTAAATCGACTAGCTATATATTTTACTTCATTAACATATTTAGTGTCTTTTAATTAAGCTTTGGCAGCGAAAATTGGTTTTATGGTTGTAAACTATAATCAATATTATTTTCATTAGGAATAAACATTATATGGATAACTTAATTTATTATGATAAGTAAAGGCCCATTTATGTTAGCTTTTTCTAAAATAACTTTAAAGTTATGTTTAAATTATTACTTCACATTTCAAAATTTTCATACTAGAAGTGATTGTGCCAAAAGTTGGGGCCCTTAACTTTTTCCATAATAAGTTTTAGTATGAAAAATTTTGCCGGCCATCCTATCACTTCTTAAGTTGTCTAAAAGTAATTATCATCCCATCTCTAGCTTATACTAAGGGAAATTTTGAGCTCTAAAAGTAATTTCAAGAAAAGTTAATGCAAACGGGCCCAAACAGGGGCAGGCACAAGATCAAAGCTAGGATGATAATAAACACATACAACTTCTAGGTTGTAAAGAATATTCTAAATTCTTGATGGAATAGGGGTTTATAAAGTTTAAAGTGTTAGGAATTCTAGTGTTGGCTTATTCTTATTGCATGATATTGTAATTGTATTCTTGTAAGTCCTCATCCACAAGCTAACAATCAAGAAGATTTCACTGAAGATTAATTAATCAAGTTTAGAGCACCTTGTATTCACAAGTTAGGATGGTAAGTGACTTCGATACCTAGAAATCACACTATAGGTCATTAGATGTGATCTAGGTTTGGCTCAAAGCAAGTAAGAGTAAGTTTAGTAGTTATATGGTTGTTTTAAATACTTGGATCAATCCACATATAAGATGGCTCGATACATCTGTTAGAAGTATGCCCTAAAACCAATCCTAAAGGGCATATTAATTTCATATTATCCAATATATGGAAGGTATAACTTGTCTTATGTGTTTAAACATATATGCTAAGGTCTATGAATAAATGATAAGAGAAATATACATCTCAAGATGTTGAGATAGAGAGACTGATATTTCTCATACACATTTATTCTAAAGAGTTCCTTCTCATAGGTTTATTAAAGTGGATATTTAATAAACCATTTAAAAGTAGCACAAATTTAAACTAACTCCTATGGAGGATAGGTAGTCTTTCCTATCAGTGTATTGACACTATAGTTAATCTGTGGGTGCATATTATAGAATATGTACATCGAACATGATCTACAAGCATGTTCCTATGGAAGTTATGTCAAAGGAATATTCTTATGTTACGTCCATTTAATTAGTAATCCTTAGACCTGAGACACCATACCTGTCTTATGCATAGGTTGCTAGGGTTTGATAGTATCTTGTACAACCTTAATCATAAGGTTGTAATCGGTACTTATTGACTCTACTGAGTTATGCGTAAAGATGGATGAGTGTGCAATAAGGAATCATCACTCTCACTTGATGAGAGAGAATGTCAAGATTAGTTCACAAAGATAATCCTCAAAGTGAATCTCTGGCCAGAGTGATAGGTAAACAGTGAAAAGAGTTTCACTGCATTTACCTTATTGAGATTGTATTTTGTGGGACTTATATCAAGTTGTTAAAATAGGGTTTGACCGATATCCATACCTATTATCTTAACAGTAACATTAGGGGATGAAGGATTAAGTAACATGAAGGGTTCCCATAGTTCTGCTATTCACCCAAATCTAGGGTACGTCATGATATGTTGCTAAATGTCACTCATGACCAGTGAAAGCCTATTAATAAAATGTTATTAATGAGGGCATAATTGGAATCGTTCCAATTGAACCTTAAAATAAAAAGTTTCTATTTTTGGGAGACATAGAGATGTACCTGTCCACTGCTAGGTTGGGGTGAATCCAATGGGTCACACACAAACAAAGAACATAAGTGAGTCTCTTGAATTAAAGAGAGTGGGGAATTTCCTAATTAATAATTAAACAAAAGCCTTATTATTAATAGTTAATAATTAAGAAGTTCAATTATAATAGGAAATAAATATTAATAGAAACCCTAGTGGTTCTCTATAAATATAAGATGATAGGTCAATGCTAGCACAAGGTAACCACTCATCAAAAGAAAGGAGGCACAAAGAGAGTGAGAGAGAAACCCTAGGCCGTGACCTAGCCCCTCTCCCACCCTAGTCGTGAGCTCCCTCTCCCCTCTCCAAGCTTGTCTCTTCATTTGGTTGTGAAGTGCAAGGGTTCTAGAGGTTTTGTGTTCGTGTGGATACCATCAGAGGCTTCATACTCTTTGAAGCTCGAGAAAAACTACATCGAAAGGCAAAATCAAGTAAGTATGATTTAATGCGTTAAATATATACTCTTGTTTGATATATACATGGTTCCATGCTTGTTCGAATCCATCCTGGATTTCGATGAAGGATTCAAAAATTTTAAATGTATTTTACTCAGTCTTCCGCTACGAATCCAGTTTCATCGATATCCTTCCAACATCTTGGTTGCAGTTTCAGAAGTTAGGGTCTAAACACAACTTGGATTAATACAAGTATCACCTGGATTGATATAAGTTGTGTGTAGACTAAGTTGATTTCTGGCACCTACAAGCATAATGGATCGATACATATGAGTCTTGGATCGGTACAAGTCGTGGTAAAGTAAAATTTCACATTTTACAGTTTAATTCTAGAAGAGTCTTACTTGTACGTTGAGTGCTGAAGTTATGTGCGTACTTGCTAGTATAAATAGTGTACGTAGAGGCATTTAAGATAAAAAGACTGAGAGAATTCTAGAGAGAGACCCAACTTCTTCTTCCCTAGATCTATTTAGTACAATGTGTACAGTTTCTCCATTTATATGGAGTTTGAGCCTATAGATCCTTGATTTACTTGTAGATTGTTGATCTTTAGGATCGAAGAGTGAAACCACATATCTCATTATTGTCATCGATTCGGTGTGAATTGGATTGGGCGCCTTGTGGACTAAAGGTGAACTTGGTGGATTCCAAGTTGACTTGTAGTGATCGACAATTCCCTTTAGAGCTAAGTGGATGGAAGTGGCTATGAAGTGATTGTGGACTCGATGGTGAAGGGTGATTAACTAGGAACTGAGTTGTAGCTTATGGATCGGGCTGGTATAATTCTCTACTCTTTGTAGTCTCTCTTGCTTCGTAATGATGGCTTTAACCTCCTGTGGTTTTTTTACCCTTTACAGATTTTCCACGTAAATCCTATGTTTTATTAGATTGATTAGTTTGCTAATTGTTTGTTTGATTATAAAAAAAGGATGGAATGATGTGTGCTGATTGATTATGGACCCATAAGTTACATTCATATATAGTACGTGTTTGAAAATATTATTAGCTCGCATTTTTTTATAATCAATCTTGATTGGTGAGATTGGGTTATTTTACATTATGTTCATATAAATACACAACTTTTCATAAAGGATTGAGACTATGCCTATAGTCGAATTGAGGGTTGCACTCATTGATTTGAAGATGGTGATGGAGGATTTGTTGAGTCTTAACTTTTTGTGAATGAGGAGGAGAACTACACTTGCTCGTACATTTTTAAAACCCTAAACCCTAGACTCTAAACATTACTCATCTAGTTATGATCTTCAAACTAGTGCGATTCACTTTATTGTGGTCCATAATCTAGATTTAGTTTCACTTTCTATTTATCCATGTTGAATTATAGTATTAGACTTTCGGAAGTTTTATCCATTTTTGCTGATATTTCTCTCTCACATACACACGCACACACGTGAGCACGCACAACAAGTTCTACAAGTTCATTATTGTCTATTGAACCCAGTATCTAGGTGAGGTTTAGTAGGCAGTGACATTACCCAAAATAATCGGGTTTGGGGGATGTTATTGCATGCATGAGTGAGATGGAGGAGGTATATAGGGAATGAGGATAGACTTATAATTTTACATCTATCAGAAGTAATAATGATGATATTATTGTTACATTTTAATTATCATATAAATACGTTGTTATGTATATGCATATATGTTTGTAAGTTGTACAATGTCCAAAATTTTAAAGTTTTTTTGGTGGTGGTTTGTGGATTTGTAACTGATAATGGATTCTGGTGCTATTATTCTTCCTAGGTAGTTCATAGCAACTTCAAAACGAAAGGATTAAATGGAGGAGCTAGCTTGTAAGATGTCACCTGTAAATTAGAACTCGATACCCTTTCTTGATGAGGTTTCGATGATAATCAACAACACTTGTGAAATCATATGTGTAAGATAAGCTTTTATTGCATCTTACCCATTCTACTATTGTTCCCTGATTGTCATCATAAAAGCACCCGATGAAATAAACAAATAAATAAATTTGGATTTATACACTATTATATCACTCGTAATTAACAATTAACATACCTCTCGAATGTGAAGAGCATTTTGGACAGTTCTATTATTTGCCCAAATGTAGGAGAACAAATAATTATAATTCTACAAAAGCAATAAGCTTGTTAATTATGCAATTTTGAAGGTCACAAAACAGCAAGCATTTGAGAGAGAGAGAGAGAGAGAGGTGTTTACCCGACACCATGGTTCTATAGGTAGTTTAGGTGGTGAAACAAGGAAATCAATAAAATTGTCTTGGAGAAAGCTTGGATCCCATTTCAATCCATTTGGTTTTGGAGACAAAGAACGACATGTTGGTTCCAATATTTGCGCAGTATATATTTTGTCGATGCACTACAAATTTAAATGGTAAATCAATCACATTGCCTTTAAAACTTTAATGACTTTTAAAAACTAAAAATGGTTATTTCACTAACCTCCGTGACAAGTCGAAGACCTTCTACACATAATGCATTGCTTGGATCTACATTTGTATACTCCCCATTGCAATTTCTTTTAATTGACTTGAAATACATAAAACGTACAACGCAAATTTTATAATAACATCATTTTGAAATAAAAGATCATCAAACTAAAGTTATATATGTGTAGAATTCAAATATAAGTTGTGCAAAAGTATGATCTTGAAGCTATGTTGTGAATAACATACAAGATGACAAAAATGAGCTCTAGCTCAGATGATATTTGTGAGAGCTCGGTAGGGTATAGGATGTTTAGGGTTCGATTAACTCCACTACAATGTATCCTCATATATATATATATATATATACACTCACACTCTAAAAAATGATCAAGTTAGCATATGCTTATATAAGCTATATATATATATATATACACTCACACTCTCAAAAATGATCAAGTTAGCATATGCTTATATAAGCTTTTGTAAGCATGAAGACCACATATAATTGTGGGATACATATTTTGAAAAATTGGCCATTAGATTAGAGTGACATTGCATTAGACCAATGGTCTAACAAATTAATTGAAATTTAGATTTTCAAGATTATTTATACAATTCACACGTGGGTCCTATCAAGTTTTCTTTCTCTTTCCATAATTTTTTTTTTCGTTTCTATTTAAATTGTGGGTTCCATCTAACTACTCCCCTATCTCATTTTGATTATTATTTTTTATTTTTTATTTAAAAAATTAGTTTACTAGACTTCCAACTTTTTATTTAAAGTTTTTAGTTTTTTTTTTAATAATACATCTAACTTAATTTTTTTCAATCTCTTTAACATTTTTAATCATTCTTATGTATGAAAACACATACTCTAGGTCTATAAATTTAATTAAGATCAAACGGTGAAGATCATCTAATCAAAATAATTATTTTATACAACTATATATATATATATATATAGTTTCAATCCGGTTAGCATAATTTAAGAAATTATAAAAATAGGGGTATTCCCGGCGACTTCAACATTATGTCGGGTATATATAGTTTCAATCCGGCTAGCATAATTTAAGAAATTATAAAAATAGGGGAATTCCCTGCGGCATCAACATTATGTCGGGAAAAGGAATTCCCAGCGGTGTTAACAATTTGTTGGGAAAAGGAATTCCCGACGGCATCACAATTCGTCGGGAAAAGGAACAATTTCTTATGGTTAAATTTATATTTGCCGGCGGCTTTGAATAATTCGCATAGGTTTTTTGTCCGTCAAATTTCCGTTAAAACAAACCAATTTCCGACAGTTTTTATTACCTCTATTGACGGTTGAAGAAGCGTCGGCAAATGTGTATTTAACAGCAGCTATAATAATATCCGTCGGCAATTCATTTACTGATGCAACCTGTACCAACGCCTCGTAGCCGTCGGTAAATGTTTTACTGACGGTTTTTATAGGTTTTATCGACGGTTTCGAGCCGTCAGTAAAGGCTAGTCTTTTTGTAGTATACACTTACTTTAGAGCTCAAGTAAGCATAAAGCTAATTTATAACTGTGGGATACATAGTTTGAAAAACAGATTGTTAGATTAGATATTATTCTTATGGATGTCATGGATGCCAAAAATCACAAT
>JAESVK010000763.1:326931-361246 GCA_017140935.1 Hamamelis virginiana
CTAAGTACATTTATAAGAAATGGGTCGTTGAATCATTGTGATTTTTGAAATACAAGACATGCATAAGTATAGTATCTAATCCAACGGTCAGTGTTTCAAAATATGTATCCCACAATTATCTATTAGCATTATGCTTACATAACCTTTTTTTTTTTCAAAAGCCGGTAGCCATATGTTAGAGGCCCCGACCCAAGATTATTAAAAAACCCTCACTTATGGCAGATGAATACAGTGGAAACAAGCCAAGCAACATGGAGATTACAGAATAAAAATAAAAAAACCTCCCAAATACAAACCAACCGAAACCAAAACAAATAAAACAAGGAGACGAAAAAACTAAACAAGCCTATAAGAAGACCAAAAAAAATAATTTAACATGCTGAAAAAAGACGTGTAAAAAAGCTAAACAATCCTAAATAAAAGCTAATGACGGAAATAAGGAAGGCCTACATAATCCAACCGCACAATACCTTTTAAAAACCGGGGAAGATCTTGACTACCATTATACGTGACAATCATACCCTTTTCCTCTTCTCTAGCAAGAAATCCGCCTCACTATTACCTTCCCAAAATTGATGAGCCACCATGAAATTTATCCCCTCAAGTTTCTTTCGCAAAACCTCCCAAAAATCCCAAAGATACCATAAGGTACATCTTCCGTTGCGAATCCAATCTACAACAATTTTAGAATCACTTTCGATAATCACATTGACCATATGGAGCCGTTTGCACAATCTAATACCATCCAAAATTGCTTTCACTTCCGCACCATTATTCGTACCTACACCATAAGAGGCTGAAAAAGCCCCATCTTACCATGCCATTCCAATCTCTACTAATACTGCCCCCTCCCGAATTTCCGAGATTACCTCGGCAACTCCTGTCACAATTAAGCTTCACCCAACCCGTAGTAGGTCTAGACCATTTAACAATTTTTCCAGGTCTCATAAAAGTTCTTGACTCTCTGAATTAAATTCTTCCAAGATCTTCAAATCATGCATAGATAAGTTACTCAACGAGCTAATGTTATTAGCCAGTATCTTAACCCAAACTCGAACACTTCTCCAAACAGACACAGCCGTGTCATACTTTCCATCCATTCTAGCCTTGTATCTTCTCTTTTATAAGCACTACGTAATTAGACAAGGAATTAAGCCAACTAGAGTACCTTTAAAATTATATTTTTCAGCATAATTAAACCAGGTAGCTAGTCTATTTTTCCACAATAAACTGCGCCTACAAGGAATACCCAGAGCAATACAAGCATAAGACCAGACGTCTAGAGCCACAACCCCCATAGAAAAAATATGGTCATAGTTTTCTATGCATCTCCGATCACAACAATCACACGCAGAGGCAAGAGACACTCCTTTGCGTTGAACTCGAGCATCCACTAGTAAATAGTCAAACCAAAATTTCCACAAACATATAGAAATACGTTTAGGTAACAGCTGATGCTAGAGTCAATCATGCCAAGGTAATTCCTGACCTCTTTTTCTCACCACCTCCCTTGCTGTATTGGTTGAAAAAGTGCTATCAGAGGAAGGCTTCCACGCAAATATATCCGGACCTTGATTACCACTAGGCGGCAATTGTAATATCTCCTCTATGATCTCCTCACCAACCAACTCCCTAAGGATACCCTCATCCCAAAAATTATTAGACCAACAATCATTAATACACAATATGTTGTTAGCAATATCTTCAACCCTCACCGAAAGGGGGCCCGACGCCAACCATCGATCAAACCAAAATAAAGCATTACCACCACGCACCAGGACTTTCACATTATCCATAACTTCCGGTAGCATAGTTATAATCGATCTCCAAAATCTAGAATCAGTCGGTCTCGCAATATAAGATGAAATATTACCATTTATAAGGTATTTGGCACGGAAAAATTCAGACCATATATTATTAGTAGACAGAATTCGAAAGGCGAACTTTATATCAAGTGATTTTTGGACTTGTTTAAGATCTCTCATGCCCAACCCTCCTTCTCTAGTAGGCATACAAATTTTACTCCACGAGCGCCAATGATACTTAATTTCTTTTACCATTTGTCTCCCTCCAAGGAAAATTAGCTAACACAGATTTAATACGAGACAACGAAATTGAAGGCACACTCATCACAGACAATAAGTGAATTGGCATACTTGATAAAACATGTTTGACTAAAATCAATCTACCACCTGGCGATAACAACTTGAACTTCCAACCAGCAACTTTTTTCCTCACTTTTTCAATCAACGATTCAAAAACCCGGGCTGTCAACCTACCTGAGATCAACGGCGTACCCAAATAGGTGACAAGAAACTTTCCTTCCTTAAAACCTGTAAGGCTCAACAAACTCTCTTCCGAGATGCCGAAATCAATTTAGAAGGAAATATAGCAGATTTGTCTCTGCTAATTTTTTGACCCGACTATTTCTCATAAATCTCAAGAGTGTGCACCAAATTTTGAAAAGACCTCTTACCCCCATTAGCAAAAATAAGAATGTCATCAGCATATGGTAAATGTGAAACCAAAAGAGCACCAATCGGATGATGAAATTTTGCAATTCGACCCTCCTCAAAATTTTTCCTAAGTAGTTTCGTCAACACTTCTTCCATAATGATGAATAAATAAGGGGAAAGAGGATCCCCTTGGCTCAGTCCCCGTGCAGACTGAAAATAGCCTTTAAAGGTTCCATTCATCATAACAGAAAACCATCGAGTCTGCACACAACTTGCAATAAGCTGGCAAAAATTTTCAGAGAAACCAAAGGCTCGAATCACATTCAACAAGAAATCCCAATTCACCCTATCATATGCCTTAGCCATATCAATTTTCACCAATACATTACCACCAACAGTTTTTTTATGTAGCGAATGAACCATCTCCTGGGCAAGAGTAATATTCTCGAAGATACTTCGCCCAGGAATAAAAGCACATTGTTCATGCGAGACCAACTTATCAAGAATACAAGTTAGTCGATTCACAATAATCTTCGAAATGATTTTATAAGCCACAGAACACAAACTAATAGGGTGAAATTTGTCAAAACTGGAGGGTTCTGACACTTTCAGAATAAGAACAATAAATGAGGAAGAATAAAACCTGGTTAGAGGAGCACCCCTAAAAAATCTCTTGCGGCCTCCACAACATCCTCCTTAATAATATCCCATCAGGACCCGGGCTACTATTATTTGGGATAGAAAAAACAGCTTGCTTCACTTCCATTTCAGAAGGTGCTACACATAACCAACGGTTCTCTTCATCCGAAATTTTCTTCTCAATAAGCATCGACAAATCACCAAGTTCCACCATAGGCGAATCGGTAAGGAAATTACGAAAAAATTCCATAGCCTCCTTATGGACTTCTTCAACATTATTTAGCACTCTCCCATCTACAAGGACCATTTTTTTTAATAAGGCCCTTATTGCGTCTCTGATTAATGACCAAATGAAAAAACTTCGAGTTTTGATCTCCTTTAATCAACCACTTCTTCTTAGCAATTTGGCCTAGGCGAGAAGCTTCCATTTTTTCCCATAATTCAATCTCAGTTTTAGTAGCCACAAAATCATCCTCAAGCTCCTCAGAGTAACCCAATTGAAGTTGGTTATCCAGCAAATCTAACCTCTCATCTAGAGCTTGAAGATTGGCATCTACTCTACCAAACACATTTTTATTCCATGCACGAAGCACTATCTTAGTTCTTTTCAGCCAAATAGAAAGCTTTAAGAGCCCAGTTGCCTCATCCTGCATATCCCAAGCTTTCTTCACACACAAAAAGAACCCATCATGCAAACACCACATATTAAGAAACCGAAACGGAGATGGCCCATAGGAAGAAACAGGCTAGTCCGAAAATACTACCATCGGACAGTGATCAGAAGATTTGCGACTTAGATACTTAAAATGAGTAGAAGGAAAAAAACTGGCAAATGCATTATTCATGAGAGCTCTATCTAGTTTTGCCCAACTTCTGGACACTCCCCCATGCCCATTACACCAGGACATACTCTGACCAGAACTAGATAAATCCAAAAGACCACAACAATCTATGTAGTCATTAAACTCCGACATCGAAATAAGAGGCCGAGGATTCCCACCAATTCTTTCTGAATCCCTACGAATAATATTAAAATCACCCATAACTAACTATGGCTGATCCATGGCTAGCCTCTCTTCTAAATCATGCCATGACTCTCTCCTATCAATATATGAGCACTTGGCATAGACAAATGTAACAATAACACGATGAGCATCCCATTTAAACCATCCAGTCAAGGTTTGGGACATATAGAGCATAACTTCAAAACTATTTGGGTTACTCCAAAACACCCACAATTTTCCACCCTGATTAACATTAGAAACATAATGATTAAAATCCAAAAAGCACCCAAGAGCAGCCATAGGGTTTAAAGCAGCAAAAGGTTCCGAAATAGCAAATAAAGAGACCTTAAATTTATTAAGAAACTTCTTCAATCTTCCTCTAGAACTGCCCAACCCTCTAATATTCCAGAAAAATATTGTATCAATCATAAATCCAATTTTTGAGATCAAATATGCACCCGTTGTGATTTTCTCACTGTCTTTTTCTCCACCATCTTTGATATACCATTAGTCGAACGATGATCCACGTCTGATAAGATGGTAAACCATTAGTCGAACGATGATCCACATCTGATTCATTATAATTTTTCTTTTCCCATCATCACAGGAATTTCGCCCTCTTCTTGATTAGATACATAGGCCCACGCCCGCTCCCCCTGAAGGACATGCTGTCGAGAATCCTCCATGGCATCCTGTACCTCTTCATTTGGAACCTGCACCTGCAAAGATAGTCCATCTGAAGGATCCTGCTTTTCATTATCACACCGCACTTCCTCGCAATCATCATCACTGTTTTCAACAATAATTTCAAACACTTTCTTCCCATTATCCACTTGTGAATCAACATGAACCTCATCAGTTTTATTCTCAACCACTGGCTCCTCCACCGAAACCTGAATAACAGGCTCACCTATGACATGCTGGGAAACAATAACCTTAGAAATTTGCTTACTCACATGTGTTTCTTTTTCAACAACCTTATTTCCTTCAAGAATACCTTGCGAATTACTGGTACTAGCATCAATAATCCCCTTCGCACCCCCTTCTTCAATAACCACATTTTCCACCAACACCTCTGTATTATTTTTCGGTTGCCAAATCTTTTTGCCTTTCACATGTTCATCATCCTTTCGTTTCACTCCAACCCTACAAATAACTGAAGTATGCCCTTGTTGAAAGCATTTCGAACAATAAAAACCAGGTTTTTCATATTTAGTTTCCTGCCAAATACAATGCATCGGGGATAAAACGATAGGGAAGCCTTTCACATGCTCCAAGGTAAAGTCAACTTCCACCAAAATTCGCGCCCCGGAAGCACGAGTACGATTAATCGTCACATTGTCTGTGCCAAGATAACGACCAAATCGTGTTGCTATAATCTATAAAAAAATCCATCCTGTAGAGGTGCATAGGGAGACCAGGCAAAAAAAATCCATTGGGGAGCTAGAGGAGACTCCCGGTTAACATCAAAATTCTTGGTCCATTTAAATAAATGAAAAGCACTCCCCTCCATTGTTCTACCTTCACGTGCCCAACCATGCACAAAATCTCGCTCATTCTTCATATGAATAAGAATATGATAGTCATCCATAAAACTAACCGTCGGAATTTCCGTTAATCCCCACGTTTTCACAATAAAAAATCTGACTTTATCAATAGACGGCCGAACTCTCATAAACTTCATCACCAATGCGAAACGAAATTCTTCTGCAGCTTTAACCATTTCTGTCTCCGAAAAAATGAAAGACAATTCACCATCAATCTCCACCGTAAATCACATGGGAATTCTAAAAGCCGGATTCTCCGCATTCTTTTGAATCGCCTGAGCATACGATTTCGTTTTGATCCCATTAGAACCATCATTCCCCGCCGACAGAGAGGCCATCGAAGGGGCAGCCGAAAACAATCTAACAACCTGAATACGCGTCCCCAAAGCTATGAGGTCTGTAGCATGAAATTCAAAAATATGAACTCCAAGGATCTCTCTATTGTTAGTTCTGTATACCAATGGAAAAAATGGAGCTCTGCCAGAAAAGATGACCGGCGAAGAGAGCATCGGCGGTGAGAAAGGTTGATGGTGAAGATCGGAATATGGAGGATGATCGGCGGGAGAGACAGCAACAGCTAGATTTCTTGGATAACACTTACCCCGGCTAGGAATCTTGGAAATAAACGCTAGGAGAGAACTTGGCTGGATGTGGAGGAGAATAGAAGTGGGGATGGGGATGGGACTCACCGGAACACGGAGGAGATGCCGGAGAGGATGATCAGCGGGAGAGACAGCAGCGGCTAGAGATGAGACGCATTGGCGGCTAGGTTTCTTTATGCTTACATAACTTATGTAAGCATATGCTTATAGGATCGGGACTGCATATAGATGACAATATGCAAATAAGAAATAATGGAAAATTGAACCCGACCAAATAAACAGTTTCACTTAAAAGTCATATTTAAAACAAGAAGCAAAGTGACCATTCCAATGCAAATATATTTCCATGTTTGGATTTGTAGGTATTGTGCCAATCTCACTTAACTAGTTGAGTTCTTTGACTGGGTTGTACTAGCTAGCTAATGTTTTTAAATACATTTTAATTAGGCTTTTAGGACCTAATTTTATTTTCTAGGAGCAAATAATGTATGGGGAAAACTCAAGGCTCAGAACTATTCAGAACCTGTGCTGCTGCAGTGCAGGGTGAGAATTACCTTATAGAGCTCATCTGGTATAAGTGCCAATCGGTGAGCATATCGAATTCTTGAATTCATGTAGGTATTTTCATCTGCTAATGGGTTGCCAAGCACGTATCCCTGAGTTCATTTCAACAAATTAATAGCAAATTCAACCAGCATTTACAAAAACCAAAGTCATGGCTCATGAGGCATCATTAATTACAAAAATTAAGTTCTAAAATTAGAACTTATACCTGGAGATTCATTAGTGGGTCAAGTCCAGCTTCATTACCTACAATTAAATAACAATTAAAAAAAAAAAAAAACATGGTTTTATAAGCCATAATTCAACAAAGAACTTGGTTCATGTGCTCCATTCAGCTGCCGAAACAGAGAGGAAATGGAAAGATAATTTCAATCTTGAGATTTTAATTTCCTTTGCCATCTTGGTAAACAAATGGAGGGTAAATCAAACATATAATCTACTCTTCATGAATACAAGTTACTATCACTCGCTTGGAGGTCAGAGGGTCAGACCATTGCCCTCTTTTCCTTCAAGTCTCTAGGCAGGTTGGGAAAAAAAGGAGGCCTTTTCGATTTGATTCTAGATGGGCAAAGTTGAAGGAATGTGAAGATCAGATTCAAGCAGCTTGGCAAATTAATGTCAGAGGTTCCCGCTGGTTCCGAGTGAACAGGAAATTATCTGCGTTTAGGAGGAGGTTGCTTGCTCGGCGCAAGAAACCTAACACTAATTCAGTTGCCAAAATTAAAAATGGTCAGAAGCGTTTGAAGGAGGTTGCAGAGCCACCTCCCTTTGATAGAGCTAAATACCAGGCAGTGGAGCGTGAACTCAAAATTGCATGGTCTCAGGAGGAGGAGTATTGGTGTACTAAGTCTCATGTATAATGGCTGCGACTTGGGGATAAGAACACTTCCTTCTTCCATGCTAAAATGGTGCAGTGACGTCAATGGAATCAGTGTCTTGGTCTAGAGGATAATCAGGGGATTTGGACGAAATCTGAGAGGGAAATTAAAGCAGTTATTTCCGATTATTTTGGTGCTATATTCCACTCTGATAATCCGGACCCAAATGCAGAGCTTCTAGATGCAGTGAACTGTAAAGTTTCCAATTCCATGAATGATCTATTGACGAATTCGGTGACTGATGAAGAGATTCGAAGAGCTGTTTTTGAGAGAGGGCCTAATGAGAGTCCAGGACCAGATGGCTTGCCAGGTTTGTTTTTCTAGTGGTATTGGTCTATCATTGGGCAGGAGGTGTGTAAGGCGATTCACAGTTTCTTTCACAGTGGGTTTCTTTTGAGGTCTCCTAAGGTTTCAAACCCCTGAAATATGACTCAGTTTTGCACTATCAGCTTGTGGAATGTTACTTATAAAATCATAGCCAAGATTTTAGCCAACAAATTGCAAAGCGTGATGCCGGAGATTATTAGTGACAATGTGTTAATTACCCATGAATTAATTCATGCTGTCTGATCCTCAAAGAAAAGTAAGAGGCATAAGCTGATGCTTAAACTTGACATGTCGAAAGCGTATGTTCGCATTGAATGGGGCTTTTTGGAGTTGATGAGGACGAGGTCAGGGTTTGCAGATCGTTGGATTGGTTGAATTATGGCTTGTGTTACTACAGTATCTTACTCGTTTCTGCTGAATTGTGAAAATTTTGGCTTTATTCATCCGTCCGGGGGTTTTGAGGCAGGATGATCCACTTTCACCCTACCTTTTTCTTCTTTTTGCTGAGGGATTCTCTTCTCTCCTTCAGAGAGCTGCATCTTCTAATCAGTTGAAGGATCTTAAAGCAGGAGCTCATTCCCCACCAATATATATTCTGTTTTTCGTGGATGATTTTTTAATTTGTTGTCAAGCTAGTGTTGATGCACGTCAATCTCTTAAAAATATTCTTGTCTCATACAGTTTAGCCTCTGGTCAACAGGTCCATCTCCAGAAATCTTCCATATATTTCAGTCCTAACATGCTATCTCGTCTCCGTCGTTCTATGACCCAAGTCTTGGGGATTGAGAGACAGGGTCTGGATGACAACTATCTTGGCCTTCCAGTCTTGTTCGGCCAATCTAAAAAGGTTCTATTTCAGCATATTCAGGACAGAGTGGTGCAACGTATTCAAGGGTGGTATGCTCACTTCCTTTCCCTAGCTGGCAGTGAAACTCTTCTTAAGTCAGTGGCAATGGAGATGCCAGACCTATGCAATGTTCTGTTTCAAACTTCCAGTGGGTTTGTGCAAAGAGATTAATCAATTACTTATGTAGTTTTGGTCGCAACAAGCTGAGCATTCTAAGAAAATTTGTTGGGTTAGCTGGGCAAAAATGACTAATCCTTAGAAGATAGGTTGGCTCGTCCAGGGGTGAGAAACTGTGTTACGAATTGTTGTTGGTGTGAGGGTGCTGTTGAAACTGTTATGCGTCGGCGAAGATTATTTGGTTCTCAAGTCATTTACAGGTCGATACTTCTCAATTTCCTCAATCTAGCTTGTTTTCTGCTGGCTTGGGAAGAATTGATCAACAAATGGAAAAGGCATTTGGATGTTAAACAAATTGTATGTGATCCAGGAGAGGTTGTTCCCACGCGGGCCGGGATGGATACCCACGAGGCATTCGATCTGGCTCTATTAAGTGTGATGCGAGGCAGATAGTGGATTGTGTGTTAATGGGGAACTCTCCTATGCTGGAGGAGATATATCGCAGTGGTTACATTGATGATGGAGATGCTTTTCATCTCACTGCAATACCCCATGATCCAAATAAGAAAGCAGATGCTCTTTCTAAATTCACTCCTTCATGTCATGATTGTATAGTCTGATTCGAGGAACCGCCAGACTGGCTAGAACCTCTTTTGGTTGAGGATTGTGATGATTTGATGGAATAAAAGCATTATTATCTTTTCGACAAAAAGAAGAAGAAGAATATATACAAGTTACCATCTGATATTTCTTGGACTACAATAGGAACAATCATGCCTGAATACGAATCGCCAGCAATGTAGAGTTGATTTTTGAGAAACTGGGGGTGCTTCTTCAACCACTGCGTCGCAACTCACAAAAAAGAAAAAAAAAAAGATTCATGAGCCCTTTGTCTGGGTTTCAATGGTACGTGATTAAGGTAATTTATATTGTTTGTCAAATTTCAAAGTATCGCTTAATAATTTACAAGTTTTCGCTAACCTTCCTTAGAAATTCATAGTTCTGTGCTGCTGTTAGTTTATCCCCTGTATTGTAACCTTGCCAACTTGTTGCATGTGAAAATCCAGTGCCGACGGGTGCATCTAAAAATATTATGTTTGCAACCTAGAGGAACATGACTCAATAGAGGTCATACAGTACAGTAAATTGACTACAAAACTCACATAAAGACTCAAGTAGCTGGCTTAATTAATTATCACAAGCTGTACCTTTGTCCATGAGTATGGGTTCAACGAAAATGTTGGAACATCTGCACTGGAATTTGCATAGTCGAAATTTATTGGACCTGTACAAAATTATAGGATATATATCAAGGGAATTTCAATTCTTATGAGAAAAATCACTTAATTTGTCACTTGCAATTTAATCACGATCATGTTTGCATAGTAAAAAATGCACTATTCTTCATCAATTTATTAATGTTGACACATTTTTTCAGTCTCTATAAACTAAAGCTCATTCACTCTTTATTTTATTAATGGATATAATAAAATAGCTCTAATCGATCAACTCATTAAAAGAGTTTAATACTCCAAAAAAGATTGATATAAAGAAGAGGACGAGGAGTATACCAATTTCATAGACGAGGCCAGAAAAGGCAGAACAACCAGGGCCCCCGGTTAGCCAAAGCACCAGAGGGTCGGCTTTCGGATTCCTCTCCGACTCCACAAAGTAATAGAATAGTTGCACATCTTCCGGTTCCCCCACGCCCACATATCTTACACAGCAAAATCATTCTTATTAGCGTTACTTCAATTCCTTGCTAGGATAATCTATACACTGCTTATAAAAGTCCCAATGTTGGAAAAACTTTTAATTGACTAAAATACCCTCACATTAAATGTTAATGACACTTTTATTCTCTTCAAGTATTAATTATCCAAAATCTCTCTATTTTTTTTTAAAGAGTCATTTTTCCAATTAATTTCCTAATTCAACAATTAGTTTATCAACACGAAATTTTATCAAAAAAAGAGTAAGAATATTAATAATAAAAAAAAAAGAAGAGAGATTTGCCTTTTATTAGTTACAATAAATATACTCTAAATTAAATTAAAATGCTATTAATGAGTATGATTTCATAAAATAGTAAAATACCACAAATTTAAATATATTTTTTTTCAAATCAAATTAAAATTTCTTATAAATACATACAACTTGATTGTCAAATAACTAAATATGGTATAATTTACATTCAATTTGTTATTTTCAAAGAATAAAAAATAAATGCAATTTTACTACTAATTTTATCAAATAATTTGGTTTTATTTTTATTATGAAAATTATATAATGTACATAATTCATATTTATTGATTTCATATTATTTTTACATAATTTTAAATCTCTAAAAATCTTTATAAATGAAAATTTTCAACAACTTTAGCTATTTATTTTAGTTGTATTGTTTACAATATAGTTGATTACTTTAAGATATTTTATTAAAAAAATATTACATGCATTAATGCTAGGAATTATATTTCTTATAAATATCTATATAACTTGATTTTCAAACGTTTCATTTAATTATATATTATCCAAATTATATTTTATTCGCTAAAATTTTTTCACAAAAATTTACAAGTGCAACGCACGTGGTGCTTTGCTAGTTATGTAAGGTGAGTTGCATAGAATCAAATGCATAACAAATTTAGAAAAACCGACCGTTGGATTAGATGCACTTCTTATATGTGAATTTCTTGTTTGCGCCAATCCAATTGTCGTACAATAAGTTTTTGAAAAAACCGACAACGAAAATAATGGATATAATTTGAAGAACATGTTGTGTACTACCATGATCTGTTTTGGTGTATTTGGGTCATTGGGTCTTTTTTTTTTTTTTTTTTGTGTATTTGTGGATGTGGGCGTTGGTTGTATGGGTGATGGGTGTTTTGGTTGCTTATGTATGTGTGGGGCTTGGGTGTTTTGTTGTTGTGAGTTGGTGGTTTTGGTCTCCGTTGTATCCTTGTCTCTTTTATCTAAATAATCAAATTCTCTTTGGCTGATCACAAAAAAATAAAAATAAAAATAAAAATAGTTTGAAGAACAAAAAAGTGCTCAATTTTTTATAGCGACATTTTTCAGAAATTGACCGTTAGAATACTATGATTTTTGGCAAATATAAAACTCATAAGAAGTGCCCAGTAAGTTTTTTTGAAAACCATTATGCATTTGGCCCTATGCAAGTTATCTTATGCAATTTTGCATAAGATGTACCTTATCTATTATAAGATGCATTTACGGAAAGTGGTCTGTATTGGATCAATTACAAAGAAATTTTGGAAAGCCGACCATTTTTTTATATGAATGTCATACTAGCCAGATGATCCAATTATTTGTTTCTGGAAAATCTCACTTTGAAAATTGGTAACATTTTTTCTTCAAAATGCAACAAGTTTTTTTCATACAATTTTTTTGAAAATCAACCGTTGAATCACTGTGATTTTTGGCAAACATGAAATTCTTAGTTATATAGTTCATCTAATCTAATGTCACCTTTTCAAACACTCTACACAAGGTGCACCTTATAAAGGCATGACTATGTATATATATATATATATATATATATATATATATATATGCTGTTAAAAAAAGCATAATATACAACAAGAAGACTCACCCAGTTTCAAGTTTGAATGGGAGATCACCGGGAAAGCCCGGTATGTTCTTGATGATTGACTGTGATATAACAACATTGGACAGGAGTAGAAGAAGACATGCGTGCAACAACATCTTAGTCCGTTCTTCAGCGTAACTGGGAACCCGCCTACACTTGAAATACAGCGGCCTCTTCTCTTCTGCCGAAGCTCATGGATTGAACTAATTACTATTAATTGTGGCTCCTGTCAGATATTAATTATAATTGCAATTCCAGACAATTAAGGCTTACTTTAATTGGAATGATATTTGAAAAAGTTAGCTAGCTGCAGGTTGGTCTCACAGTGCAATTTACCAAATACTTAAGTTAGTTGGTAGTTTTGAAAGGTAGAGAGGGTTTATACTGTAGACATATAGCCTTCAATATTATAATCATTTCACTTACGACTCAAGAATCTTGTGCTGTTTCTTTAAAAAACAGAAAAAAATTGTTTTAGTTTTGGGGGTGGGGTATTTTTGTAACTTCAATGGGTGTATAAATATACAAGTTGGGTGTGAAAATAATATGGAGTGGGGAAATAAACTTGGTGGGTGGCAATATCCATGCCCTTGTCCTAGAAATGTCCATGAGGACATTACTCTGGAGCTATCGCTTTTGTTATTACTCTCGCTAGCTAAATTTGGTCAAATCTTAACAAATTATCTCTGGTTTTTTTTTACCTGTCTGAATATGCTAAAATGTTAGTTAGTTAGTAGGTTTGATGAAGATAAGTACTCTTTATCGAGATTTGAATCCAAGCATGAAGTGTGATATCCGCATGTATTTTTACTATCTCGTTCTTATTTGACACATAAAAGGAAGGAAAAGTAGAATGGAATTTATAAATGGGTTTTAAAAAATAGCCATAGTCAATTAGTCATGCAAACAACAACACGGTCCATACCAAGGACAGAGCCAAAGGGGCGGGCTACCAAAGTTATAGTCCAGTTAGCTCAACCCCCCCCCCCCCTAAATTAAAAAAAAAAAAAAAAAATCCTTTATATTATTTAGTATTTACCCCTCATATTTATACCCCAGTCCAGGTTCTATATTGTATGTTTGTAGGCTTTGAGCCCACTTAGTCCAGTCCAAAAATTACCTTAATACTTTAGCCTAGTCCAGATTTAAATGCCGGCTCTGCTCTCATTCCTTCCCATTAGTGATCAAGATTTCACTGAAGTCCTGAGTTGATCTTCGATGGGCATTCAATTGATGCCACCGGTGCCCCTAATCATCAATTTTGCAAGTAATCCGGTGTGTGAAGGCCACGACTGTGGTACATTTTTTTTTGCACATAGCTTGTTTTTTAAGCTTTAAAAAATAAGAAAACCTTAGTTTTACTGTATATATCGTTAGTAAACTATATGAAAAGACCCAAAAAAAAAAAAAAAAAAAAACATCGCTCTTGTAGCTTACGTGATACCTTGTTCTTTTTGTAAGGGTTTGATATGCTAATGCTCAAAATAAATAATAGGATTATATGAAATTTTTGCTTGGTATCAAAAAGGAAAATGAAAAAATAAATTAAAAATATATGACTAATGACTGTGCAAAGCTTCTTATATTATTTCGGGTACGTGGTTTCGAAAAAAATTATATAATGTTCTTGTCAAATACTAACAATGAAAAAGAGAAAAATACAAGTTATAACTCTTCAAAGCTTCTTATATTATTTTAATTATATTAATACAAACACATATGCTGGGACGGAACCAAGATTTGGATTCCGGGGGAGCCAATTTTTTTTTCTTCTTCTTTTTACCAATTTTTGCAAGAAAATTATCAATCAATAAACTTCAAAAGACACATATAATAGACATAATAAATTACAAACCATAGGTTTGCAATACAATGATACTTATAAAACATGAAATTCAAAAGAAAATTGTAAATAAACGCAAACCCATGGAATGACAGTCAAATCATATTGAAGAAATATCAAATATCAAATCAAACCATATGTTTCAATTGGTTCACCCCTAATATCCTACAACCATGCTACAATAATTAATCACAAATAGGATTTTCATTAGGCTTATCCCAAACCTCCTATCACCACTACAAATATATCACAAGCTAATTTAATCAAACAATTAAATAAATAAAAACTCAATAACAAATACGAACAATAAACCCATTAAACCACATTACACATGCCTTTTTTTTTATTTATTTATTTTTTATTTTTTAAGTAAGCTATTCTCCAATCCCAAACATTTAAGTTCAACAATTGAACTACTTATTTAATTGGATTTGGGATTGGGCTACTTATTTGGGTTGAAGATGGCCGGGCTAATTTGGACTACTAATTTGGGCTCCAATCTATTTTTATTTGGTCTTATAGTAATAAAAATTGGGCGTTAGAGCATGGATAACTAGACTATCCATAATTTAGGGGGGCCAATTTGGTTTTCTTGCTACTTTATACATATATTTCATATGCATATTGTATATATATATATAACAAAGGAAAGTGAAAAGTCAAGGGGGGTTCCCATATACCTAGTTCCACCCCTGCACATGCATATGTGATTGTGAAGATTTCACATGGAATAGATAAATCCAACAAGGGAGGATATTAGAATAAATTTGGCATTGCGCGCCATTATTGGCTAGAGAGGATAATAAGCAAACCACCTATAGACCATGGCAAGGCATTCCTTGGGCTTGTACTCTGGAGCGGTGTGACCCCCACCCTGCAATGGTGAAAAATTAATCATATATCAGCTGGTAACTTACTTAGTACTTTATTTTAATTCATTCATATATCATGGGGGAATATAGATGAGCAAAGAGGTGAGGTTGTTACCTTCACAGTAGCAAATGTCATACAGTATTTCTTCTTTATATACTCTATTGTATATCTACATAAAATAATTAATAATGTAAAAGTTAATCAGTAGTGAACTTGTAATTTGAATCAGAACAAAGTGAAGCTAAAAAAGGATTGGGTTAATGCAAACATTATCAAAGTTCTGAAACAAACCCTGCTATTTGCCCGTCGACGAACCATGGTTTCCAAGCATCGTCTACCGTCAAATTTAGAGACTTTATCCATGCTCGTGTATCCACGTATGGAATAACCATGTCATGATCGCCACTGTGGGTTGAGACAAACTTGGATTTATAAGAAAAGTTGGAAAACTCAAACGTAAAAGAGTAAACCAATGGAATGTAGTTTTGACTTCACTAACATGCATATATATATTTATATATATTCAGTGTGACTTTTAAAACTTTTTTTTTTTTTTTTTTTAAATATTTTGTTCTTGTTTTGAAAGAATAAGTTATCCCAGAATGCCTTCTAGAGTGCTCTCTATTTTAATTTTTTTTTTTTAAATTGAAAATAGAGAATTATTAGTCAAACATGTTTTTCACTCTATTTTCTATTTTTTTGAATTCTAAAAACTGTTTGGGGAGTTCATGGCCAAACATGCATGGGAATTAGCTTTTTTAGGTGGTGGTATATATATGGATTCGTAACTATTAGCCTACATATGCAGGCGCCATTAATATTCTTCCTAGATGGTTCGAGTTAGTTCAAAACAGAAGGAATGGAGAATTAAGCTAGCTTGTAGGATGTCACCTGTAAATCAGAACTCGATAGCCTTTCCTGATGAGGTTTCGATGATAGTCAACAATACTTGAGAAATCATATGCGTAAGATAAGCTTTCATTGCATCTTACCCATTCTATTATTGTTCCCTGATTGTCGTCATAAATTTACTTGGTGAAATAAACAAACAAAATAAATAAATAAATTTGGATCTAAACACGATTATATCACTCTTAATTAACAATTAACATACCTCTCGAATGTGAAGAGCTTTTTGGACAGCTCTATCATTTGCCCAAATGTAGGAGAACAAATAATTGTAATTCTACAAAAGCAATTAGCTGGTTAATTTTAATTTGCAATTTTGTACGTAGGTTTTAAAGCTGCAAGCATTTGAGTGTGTGTGTGAGAGAGAGAGAGAGAGAGAGAGAGAGGTGTTTACCCGACACCATGGTTCTACAGGTACTTTAGGTGGTGAAACAAGGAAATCAATAAAATTGTCTTGGAGAAAGCTTGGATCCCATTTCAATCCATTTGGTTTTGGAGACAAAGAACGACATGTTGGTTCCAATATTTGCGCAGTATAAACTTTATTGATGCACTGAAAATTTAAATGGTAAATCAATCTCATTGCCTCTCAAACTTAATTAATGTCCTGTGAAAACTAAAAATGGTAATTTCACCAACCTCCATGACAACTTGAAGATCTTCTAGACATAATGCATTGCTTGGATCTACATTTATATACTCTCCATTGCAACTTCTTTTGGTTGACTTGAAATACATAAAAACATTACAAATTTTACATTAATATCATTTTGCAATAAAAGACCTTCGAACTAAACTTATATGTGTAGATCTCAAATATAGATATATATATATATATATATAAGCTCTGCAAAAGGATCTTAATATAATTTAATCTATTGCCTATAAAAACAAAAAAATTAAGAATGATTTTGAAGCAATGCTGTGAAAATTTACAAGACAACACAAATTAGCTCCAACTTGATCAGATGGTATTTGTGTGAGCAAGGTCGAGTATAAGAGGTTTAGGGTTCGAGTCTTTCCAATTTTCATACACACACACATATCGATCGGATGATACTAATTGTAGAATAATGAAATCCACTCTGTTCCACATCGCCTAAATGAAAGACTTGCTATAGCTTCATATACTTGTATTGGGCCCTCCACCTATAAGCTTAGGCTTTTAGGTGGGAATGGAAACTTAACATGGTATCAGAGCATTGGTAATCCACGTGACAAGGCCCAAACGAGCCTGCACGTGAGGGGGAGTGTAGAATAATGAAATCCACTCTGTCCCACATCGCCTAAATGAAAGGCTTGCTATAACTTCATATACCTGTATTGGGCCCTCCACCTACAAGTTTAGGCTTTTAGGTGGGAATGGAAACTTAACACTAATTGATAGCTATGTGATACATATTATAAAAAATTAACCATTGGATTAGATATTATATTTATGCGTGCCATGTATGCCAAAAATCATAATATTACAATGGTTGGTTTCTCTGAAATATCACAAAATATAATTGTGACAGTTTTCAACGGTCATAATTTTTCACATATTATATTTTGAGATATGACAGTTCTTTGACGGAATCTTACTAGCTATATATTGCTTTTACATTTTTGGCTTTTAGGACCTATATAATTTTTTATCCCACGTACAAGAAGCAATTAATATAAGGGAGAAAACTCAAGGCTAAGAAACATTTAGAATCGATGCAGGGAGAGAATTACCTCGTAAAGTTCATCTGATATAAGTGCCAATCGGTGAGCATATGGAATTCTTGAATTCAGGTAACTATGTTTATTTGCTAATGGATTGCCAAGCACATATCCCTGAGTTCGTTACAACAAACAGCTAATTCAACCATCATTTACAAAAATCAAAGCCATGCAGGAGGCATCATTTACAAAAATTAAGTTTCTAAAATTAGAACCTCTACCTGGAGATTCATTTGTGGCTCAAGTCCAGCTTCGTTACCTACGATTAAAATAATAATAATAATAATAATAATAATAATAATAATAAAGAAAAAATGAAAAAACGGAAGATTGGTTTTGTAAGCGATTTATAGCTTGACAAAGAACTTATATGTTCATATGCTCCATTTAGGTAAATGGAAAGATAATTTGAATCTTGAGATATTATTTAATTCCTCTGCCATCTATGTAACCAAATGAAGGGTAAATCAAACATGTAATCTGGTCTTCATGAGTGCAAGTTACCATCTGATATTTCTTGGACTACAATAGGAACAATCATGCCTGAATACGAATCGCCAGCAATGTAGAGTTGATTTTTGAGAAACTGGGGGTGCTTCTTCAACCACTGCGTCGCAACTCACAAAAAAGAAAAAAATTCATGAGCCCTTTGTCTGGGTTTCAAGTGATATTTAATTTATTTTGTTCCTCAAAATTTCAAATCATGCATTACTTAATCATTTACAAGTTTTCGCTCACCTTCCTTAAAAATTCATAGTTCTGTGCTGCTGCTAGTTTATCCCCCGTGTTGTAACCTTGCCAACTTCCTGCATACGAAAATCCAGTGCCAACTGGTGCATCTAAAAATATTATATTGGCAACCTGTAAAATATTTCTCACCACTTTTCAGGAACATGACTGAATAGAGGACCTACAGTCAGTCAATTGACTGCAAAACTTACATAAAAACCGAAGTAGCATAGTCTCACCTTTGTCCATGAGTATGGGTTCAGCGAAAATGTTGGTACGTTACTGGAATTTGCAAAATCAAATTTTAATGGACCTGCACAAAAGTATAGGATAACTCAAGGGCATTTTTTATGAGAAGAATCACTTAATTTGTCACTTTGCAATGCAATCTCATGTTTGCATAGAAAAAAAAAAATGAAAGAAAGGTTCACATGCAAGCATGGTGATGCAGCTGCCGATCGAGTTGGCCTGCATCCAAATAAGCGTGCAATATTTATGTGGCACATCTAGTATAATATTTGATGTTGTAACCGAGAAGTATGGAATAATGGCTAAACCTTAGATTAGTCTTATTGGTCCCGGAGTTGACCCCTTGTTAAGTTTATTGGTCCTCTAGTTGGTGAGTGAGTGAGTCACAACCCTTAGATTAGTGAGTTCCCAAGCTAAACCTTGTTAGAGTTTAGGAGTCCTCTAATTGGTACGTGAGTTCCTAAGTCGATCCTACTATCATTTTTATTTAATTTTGAGTATCATATTTCATTTTCAATTCAATGCAATTGCCCTTTCAATTCATTCCTTCCTGTTTATCTTTATTTTAATTTAATCTCCATTTGAGCTGCATTACGTTGGGACTTTCTTATTTGATAAAATGCATTATTCTTGATCAATTTAATCAATGTCAAATTTTCAACCTCAGTAAACTGAAGCTAATTCACTCTTTTTACTACTTCGTACTACTACTACTTTTGTTGAAGCTCCGGCCAAATCTCTCATAATTGATATTAAGTAGTTGTGTTCACAGTAATATTAGCCAACTAATCAGAGAATGACACGTGGCTAATGAAAGTGATAATTTGAGTCAGATAAGGAATTGTAGTATTTGAGTTTAAACTTTAATTTGAATTAGGATCACTCGTGATGAAGAGGTGAGCATCAGCAACTAAACAAATAGAGATTACACGTGGCTAAAGGAGAAGGTGAATAATTGTGGTAAGCTAGTGATACATGGCAGCGGTTACATGCTATGAGCTAAAATTATGGAACGTGAAAAGGATAAGCACATAAAACTCACCATTAGGGGATATGGGGTTGTGCTACCAGACCTTCCAGCCATGGTCGTGGGAACATGAAGGTGGAGCACGGCAGTTTGCAGAAGAAGCTAGAGCTATAAAAGAAGAAGAAGGTAGCTTGAGAGGACACACAACGTCGTCAACCCAATCAAAGCGCAATGCTTTCCAAATCAGTTTTATTGTTTTAATTCTCTCATTATCATTGTCACCACCATTTCAATTTCAGTTTATTTCAATTGTCAAGCATCCTGTTCATTTCAATTTGCAAATATTTTGTATTTCCTGTTGAGTTCAATTCAAGCAAGTAGTTCATCAATGGCACTTTTCAATTCTAGCGGTTCAGCGAGTATTTCAAGTACTGGAAGTTCTTTTTCTTGTCACCAATTTCCTTCAAAGTATGAATTTGTTTTAAATACTGTTTGCACTTTGTGTTCAACTACTGTTATTTCTAATTAATCAAGCAAGACCTTTAGACATTCCAACCAAGAGCCTATTTAAGACTTACCCTCACCTTAACCAATCATCTGATCTCGATTTTATATTGATTGACTTGGCATTAAAGTTTCCCAACATTAATTTCGACCAAGAGGTGCTGAGGATCGTGTTCTAGCAACCTCTATTTGAACTTTAGTTAGTCCTAGCACGCCCGCATTTCCATCAATTTTGTGTCAGTTTTTAAAAGTAAACAAGTACTAATCAACTGATCATTAAAAAAGTATAAATTCCAAACTCGACTAATAAGGATCACTGTAGCAGTTTTCACCATTAGATATTGTTACAATTTCCCCAGTCTATATTTTCAAGACCGACAGTTAAATTATTGTGATTTTTTGCATGCATATATGATATGCATAACAAAAATATTCAATTCAATATCCAATTTTTAAAAATATTATTTAAAAAGCCTCGTCCTCGCATAAGCTTAACTATAGACATCCTTAATTATAAATTTTATATATATATATATAGTCTCGATCCAGTGTATATATGCTAACTTTTACGAAATTTAACATGAGATCTTCAATTAATTGTGAGATGTGTATTTTGAAAAATTAACCATTGAATTAGATACTTTTGTTATGTATGTCACGTATGCCAAAAATTACATAAATCCGATGTCAGCATCTCAAAATACTGTGAAAAATTATGACCATTGAAAACTATTATAGTTTTTTCTCAGTGACACATCTGAGAAACCGACCGTTGGATCACTGTGATTTTTGGCATGTGTGACATACATATGCATAATATATAATCCAACGGTCAGTTTTTCAAAGTACTTATCCAATAATTATCTATCAGCCTCATGCTCACAAAATCATTTCTCTCTCTCTATAAATCTACAGACAAGAACAATTAATCTTAGAAAACTATAATGAACAATCTTAGCAAACTATAGTTAATTGGTCAAAGTAGCAAACTAATAAATTACCAATTCATTAACCAATGGCTATCTGTTGCAAAATTTCGAAGTGCTGGAAAGTAAATATAGTATTTAAAGGCTATTATTGTTAAGCAAAAATACTAAGATCGAGCTTATGTCGAATTTTGTAAAAGATGAGATATATATTTCAACCAGTGCTTCACCGCTTGGGATGTGCTTTGTATATTAAAAAACAAGGGGCTTTATTTTATTTCTTATGGTGTGATTGAGCCACTTTCATTTGATCGCAGTGACGGTATAATATCTTATGAAATGTTGCCTGCATTTGCATGAAGCCCAATTATAATATTACTGTTAGACTTTTGGAGTGGGCTTTGGTCCAATCCATATCCGCCCATTGTGGGCAGGAAGTCCAACCTGATTTGAATTCCCATTTGGATGGGATAGGGATAAGTCCCTTATTCAAATCAGGCTCTAATCCTATTGATGATAGGGATAAGTCCCTTATCAGGTAGACTCTAATCTTATTTGAATGGGATATGGTATGAGTCCCATATGAAAGAGAACTCTCTTATTATAATAAGAGGGCAGCTATCTCAGAGTAACACACTTGTGTTCTCCCTCCCAAGCATACTCTCTCTCACTCTCTCACTAGAACTCTCTCTTGAGAATCACCATTGGAGCTCTCCTTGGACGTGGGTTCGTGAACGGATTGGGTATAGCTCGTTGTGGTTATACTCTAGACTGTGAGGATCAGAGGAACGTGCACAGAGGCTCGTAACAACAGGACGTTGGTATCCGCATCGGGTTTCTTCCGCATTAAGGTTAGTGACCTTCATTACCCGATATATATTGATTGTATATGTGCTATATGTGATGCATGAACACTTGCACATACACCCAACAATTACCATTTTCATCCATGTTTTTGTACGCATATATTAATCTTCCGGTACTCTTTCTCTCATTTTATTTTATTTTATTTATTTTCGCCTTCCCTCAATGTTTGTTGGCATGCAGACAAGGTGATCAATATAGGGCCTAAGCCTTCAAATAGTATTTATGTTTTCCAAAAAGAAGTATAGAAGAAGACGAGGAATGTGTACCAATTTCATAGACGAGGCCAGAAAAGGCAGAACAACCAGGGCCTCCGGTGAGCCAAAGCAACAGTGGGTCTGCTTTTGGATTCCTCTCGGACTCCACAAAGTAATAGAATAGTTGCACATCTTCAAATTCTCCCACGCCCATATATCTTAATTTACTCAAAATCGTTCTTATTAGCACATGTTACTTCAATTCTTCACTAAGATAATTAAATATAAGTATGCAAATACTCATATGATCGTTAGATCTCGACCATCTGAGTATTTGGAGACTTTACTAAAATCAATAAATGCTGACTAAAATACTGTTGTAAATATATATATACATATATTATAAAGCAAAAACACTCACCCAGTTTCAAGTTTGAAAGGGAGATTGCCGGGAAAGCCCGGTAGGGTCTTGATGATCGACTGTGATACAACAACATTGCACATAATTAATAGAAGACATACTTGCAACAACATTGATCTTCGTCCGTCCGTACTTCAGCGTAACTGGGAACCCTACAGTTGAATTAATACAGCAGCCTCTTCTTTCCTTCTTCCCAAGCGTATGGATTGAATTAATTTATCTGGCTAGCTTTATTTTCTTTGTTTCAAATAAGTATTAATTGTTCTTCCCAAAAAAAAAGTACTAATTTTTGGCTACTGTAAACTCTGATCTATCCTCTTTGGTGATTGGAGGGTCCAGTTAAGTCAAGACCCAATCATAATTGGTAGGTCCATGATGGTGGGTTACACCTATTATATTACGTACGAATGTCTTAGTTAATTGTCAATTCAGATTTAATTTTGGAATGCTATAAATATGAAAGTTAGGTGCTGGTTGGTCCGACACTCTCACATGAAGTTCACCAAATAATCAAGCTAATGGGTAGTTTTGAAAGGTAGAGGAATTATACAGTAGGTGGCCTTTCATAATCAATTCACCAAGAAATGAGAAAAAAAACAAATTGGATCAAACACAAATGTAGATTTCAAGAATCAGCAATCAGAATTTTCGCGGATAAACCATGTTATATCATTAATTTGTATGCATGCATGATTTCGGATCGAACTTCTGTTTGCACACAAATGGGCTTCGGATAATTACGTGGGCATACCAAAACCAAATTGGATCAATGAAAGCCAATTTTTTTGATCTCGGAGTCCCGATTAATAAGAGGAAAACTAAGAAATCAATTAAGCAATTGATTTTCGACCAATTAATAAGCCACCTTTGAAAGTCTGATTGAAAAAAAAAATTGGCAATATATTCTGAAAGGATTGGGTTCTTCACTTTAACGGGATTCTTTTTTTTGCCTATGAATGATCGAAAGGACTTCAATCTAAAAATAAATAAATTGAGATGAAAGAAAAGCAAACTGAGTTATGACATTAAAGCAAGCTAAGTTATAAAAGTAAAGCAAGCTAATGAAGATCAGGAATTACCATTAAAGAAAAGAGCAATTACAACTAGTTGAATGAAAAATACAAGAATTAAAAGTTACTGAAAGGTAAAATTTGCAGTAGTTGATCGATGTGATGTTGAGTGTCTAAGTAAGGTAAACTAGATTAAGATAAATGAAAATTAGACTAAGATAAAAGAGAAAAGTTTACTTTGGGCTATGTCTATGACCCACTGCATCAGCCCACTAAATTTTAAATTTAGGCCCCAATTTACCCCCCAATTCTTCGAAAATTGAGACTTCTTGCACAATTTGAAAAAAATTTAAGAGTTGTTTCAAGGGAAAATTATCCAGACCCTTTTAGATATTGAATTTCATACCATTAGGCCCAGAACACTATAATGTTTACCCAGAGATCCCTTCAGGATTTTCTAAAGTCAACTTCAATTATTTAATGGCAGATTTACCATTTTTATTGTTTTTGTGGAGAGTTTTATTACCTTTTAAATAATGTAACTGTTTTGCTGATATTATGGTAAGTTTTTGAAATTTAATTCAATTCAAATTTTGATTTTTAATTGAGATATATCCGTTTATTGCTTATTAGGTTTTTATTTGGTTGGATGTGAGCACCATACTGATACATGGCCCACCACTACCCGACTCGTCTACCCCACTCTTTTTTATTTGCTTATCAAAGTTACATAGGGTTTTAAGCCATCTTCTGGCAGCTGCAAAAAATGAGACTTTTATGATAGATCTGAAGAATTCGACTTACTCAAAGGAATTTAGCCACTGGCTTGTGAACTAATTGAGTCATTGTAGACTATTTGGGGTTTTTTTTTTTTATGAAGAATCCGACTTTTAAGATTAATTGAGTCTTTCACAAGGTATGATTTTCCTCTATTTTGTTTCACTTTTCTCTTTCACAAGGTATAATTTCCCTCTATTTCTCCTCTCTTTTTTTTTTATACTTTTTTTGAAATAAGTTTTAGTTCTCATTTTCATTATCATTTTTTGACTTTTTGATAACTGACCCACACGTTACAAATATGAATTTATATGTCTTTAAACAAATAAGTAAATTTACTTATTTATATAAACTAGAAATAAATAAACGTATTTGGAATTAAGTAAGTAAATTTACCTATATTTATTAACTAGAAATAAGTAAACTAATTTGGAAATAAGTAAATTTATCTATTTATATGTCTTTAAACAAATAAGTAAATTTACCTATTGTGAACCTGCCACCTCACGAGCACTCGCTTGTTTTGGAATTAGATTCACTATCATCATAGATTGTAGATAACTCATTATCCTTCTCTATTTATCCTTCTCTTTTATCTACTTGTTTATCCTTCTCTATTATCTATTCAAGATCATTCAATCATAATCATCATTCTCTATTGTGGGAATCCACTTAGATTGGGTTTTGAAAAAAGGAAAAGAGTTTGAGAAAAAAAACTAGGAGTCACCACCTTATTTTTTAGGAATAAAGAAACCATAAAAAGAGTTTTATTTTCAATAAAACAGTGACTCCATATTTTGGAAAAAGTATGGTCTTCGAATCAAAGTAGGATTCGGGGGCTAGGTTATGAAGTGGGAAGGTTCCAAGGAACTCCTTGTAGGCACCCACCTCATCCTAATTAAAGGTCTCTTAATTACTTTTTGGGCTTATCAAAATCTCATAACAAACAACCCTAATTATCTAATCAACCAAAAAAATACGAATAATAATCATAAATAATAATAATAGATAATAAGAAAAAAGAAGCAAATAAAATTCTAAAGACCTTAGGAGACACACAGTCATCCTAAGGGTGGACTTGCGCCCTATTGGCTGCCTACGTACTTTACCAATGTCCTGGTAGAGATCAAAGTCCGTCGTAGTTCGATTACCTAGGATTCTCCTATTGTAATGAACCACATTATCATTAGAATTCTATCTCATTTAAGACTCTATCTTCGAGAGTTTTTATTGTTTAAAACACTTTTTAGAAAACAATTCCTTAATCAATAGACTCCCAATGAACCTGAAACTTTATTTAAAACCAAATTCGTATTCACTCATAATTCTTTTCGAAATGGGAACTCTATCCCTAGTCAAATCCTTTCAAAAGCGGAATTTCATTCCAAATCAAATTCATTAGTTCCAATTTCATTGGGATTCCATTAATTGTGGATTAATTTCATGAAAAACATTACTTTTTAAAATTTTCTTGAAGATAGGATCCTAAACTCACTAGAATCCTAAATCTGGTGTAATTCTTACAACAAAGGGGAATCCTAGGTGGGGTCAAGTGACCCCCTAATCCTAGGATCTCTAACTAGTCCTAAGTTAGTTTAAACACTTAAAACAACTAAAAATGCATGCTGGAAATTATGTAAATGCATGAAAAATACAATAAAACAATTAACAAAATGCATGAAAAATGCCATAAATGCAATCTAACTATTCTATGTGAACCTAGACATGTTTCTAGGTTGAATTAGACCCTAAAAATGGCTTTTAATTTACTTTAAGGTCACTTTTAAATTCTGGACAAAATTAAAAGTGATTCTAAAAATGAATTAAAACCCAAAAAAACAATAAAGAAGAAGATGTGCCAATGACCTATAATGCATACTAACATGATGTCCTAAATTATCCCATGAATGTGCTCAAAATAACATTTTATTCATGCTCCAAATGACTAAACAAGCACAAGGGTAGAATCTCACCTTTGCACACTCCCTCGAACACAATTTGTATATCAAACACATTCCAAGTGATAACAAGGAAAAGCAAGATCACGAATAATGATATAAACAAGCCTACACACAAGAATATCCTAAAACACTAATATGCAATACTCAAGACACATACTCATCCTATTATGCAAAAAAGACTCAAACTTTTAACTTAATCATACTTTCTAAACCAAAACAGAAAACTATATGTGTTTAAACAATTCCTAACATGCATTATAAACACACAAAAAAACTCCTAAACATGCTCCTAACAATTAAGCAATGACTATCATGCTCACAATATATCAAAGACTTAAACCAAACACTAAACATAGCCTAAACACTTTAAGCATACAAAACAGAAAATAAAATCTACTCTAAACATGTTAAACATTGCATAAACATTAAATCATTCAACCCTAATTTAACATACATAATTAAAGCCTACATTCTCAACTTAAATCATGCATAAAAAAATAAAGGAATTGAAGCATACATTCTGCAATATGCAAAACTACCCAGAAAATCCTAATTCCTAACTATGTTATGCAAGACATGATCCTAAGATTAATGGAGTGGGTAAAATAACTTTTTGCCTTCTTCTTTTTTGCTCTTCGCTTTCTCCTTCAAGCTCCAATGACCTCCAAATTCGTAGCTAGGGTTCTAAGGGCTGATTCAAGTGTCGAAAGTCTCTCAATTCCAAGTTTTTTCCCCCTCAAACTCAGTTTAGGGCCTTATATTTATAGAGAGAGGCTTCAATTTGATCAATGGCTCTCATTAAAACCCTAGGGAACGATCCAAGGGTCCTAAATGAGTCTTCCAATGTCCCTAGGATCTTATTTGGTTGAGCTAAGCCTCCCAAACTGATCCAAAGAGGCTTTGAAAGAGTCCCAAGGTGGCTAGAACTCAAAAACTCAAAAATTTGGCGAAATCTGGAACTAGGCTCGGGTGACCGTCCACCCTGGGATGGTTAGCCGTCCATAGGTGGACGGTCATCGGGCCTTGATGCAAAAAAGTTCATGTTTTGGGCCTGTCTTGGCCAATTTCGACCCGGTTTCGGCTTTTTTCGGCTTTTCGAACCCTTTTCAAGTCTAAATTCGACGATTCAAGAACCAAAACGATCGTGATTCGATTCTCCATGTTTTGAGAAGTGTTTGAAGTAAAAATGTATTGACCAAAGTCAAAGTTTTAAGAAAAAGTCAACTGATTAGCTGTTTTGGGTCTGTTAAGCCCAATTAGGGTTTTGAAATCCACTAACCAATTGTCCTTGAAATCAATTCTAGTTCTCGAAACAAGTTTTTTTTGGAAACATTTTGAAAACATTTTGAATGATTTTAAGGCTTTGGTTTTTACAAAACAATCGAATTCCGGTCATTCTCGGTTGAACACTTCAAGACTTCCAAGAATGCTCTATAAGGCTGCAAAAGCATGGTTGAAACACGAATTACCTGTGCAACGGAAAAAAAGTACCAAAAGCGTAAAACGCACCAATTCACTGGCATTAACAGATAAAAGTTAACTAAAATGCTATAAAAATAACATAAATTAATGCAAATATGACTACTAATAAATTTCTATGGAGATAGGAGATTTCTCATGTCTCTTGGATGAAAGCATCAAGAGTGAGGCCAAAGGATTTGGTTGCTGAGAATGCTAACGTCAAAGAGGACTCATGGAGTTTGATTTGAGAGAGATCTTAGTACACTAGGCCTGGGATTGGTGAGAGCAAGTGTATGGTATAACTCTAACTCTTTTTCATAGTGGATTGCTGTGTTTCTTCCGTGGTTTTCTCCCGAAAGGGTTTCCACTTAAAATCTGTGTGTTGTATGGCTTATTGTATTATGTTGAGTAATGCTTGAGTAGACTATCAAGAAGGATGTAATGATTTATGCCTTGTTCATGGATCCCTCTTGATAGTCTCAATGTTACATTGTTATATTGCACATGATGTGTTTAAGTTAATTACTAAACCACTATTTTTAGTTTGTTACTTGTGTGCAATGCTCATGGGTATGTGATTACATGTGGATGTGCTCTTAAGTATTTTAGCTGTAAAGGGACTTGCATTTTTTTTCAATAAAGACTGCCATCATCCTAGGGTTTCACAAACCTCTAAAATTCAATCATAGCCATTCATCATAGGGTTTCTAAAACCCTAATCACAAAACCAAAACCATGATTACCAAGAATCAATACCAATTAGGGTTTAGGAAACCCTAGTGGCTGAAATTAAAGAGAGCAGAAAGAGAGGACCGTAATTTCTCTAGGGTTTTTTGTCAAACCCTAATTACCAAACACTAAGAAGGATAAACCACATGGCCAAAACTTATAGGGGACAATCCCCATGGTGCCGTGAGCCTATGGTAGGGTTTCCAATAAACCCTAGTTGCCAAATAACAAAACAAAACAAGGATTTATCACAATAAACCCTAGTGCCAAATTCAATGGGGTTCAAGAACCCTTAGTGTATTTGATTTTAATTAATTATAACCATTGCTAGCCATCAAAGTATTTATGATCATGCTTGAGTTGGCTCTGATACCACTAAAAGATTGTGATCAAAGGATTCGCAGCGGAATAAACATACGATAAAATTTTTATTAAAGATGAATCTATCATCACAATCATCCCTTGAAACGAACAAAAGCATAGGATCATGAATAAAGTAAAAACAATTAATTTAAACAATTTAAATTACTTACTTGATTTTCCTTTTGATGAAACCTCAAAAATGATTCTTAGCTTCAAAGCGATAAAGCCTCCAAGGTATCCACACGAACACAAAACTCTTCAAGCTTCTTGCAATTGAATAACACTTTATCAAACCAAGCTAGAGAGGGAGAGAGGAAATCGCGGCCAAGGAAGGAACTCCAAGCTCACGGCCCTAGGGTTTGGTGATGATAACCTCTTTTCTAATTAGGGTATGAGTGGAGTTAGTGCTAGCATTCACACATCCCCTTGTATTTATAGGCAAATATTAGGGTTTCTAATTTGCAACTTGGTCCTCCTTAATTAACTATTAATAAAAGAGACCCCACAAGTTACATAAATTAGAAACTTACCCCTCTCTTAAATTAAAGAGCTCTCTTGTGTCCTTTGTGTGTGTGACCCTTTGGGTTTACCCAACCTAGTAGTGGATTGGGACATCTCATGTCTCCTAAAAATAGAAACTTTCTATTTTAAGGTTCAATTGGAATAATTCCAATTTTTCCCTCAATGATAACACCAATCATTAGGCCTTCACTAGTCATGGGTGACATCTAGCAACATATCATGACGTACCCTAGGTTTGAGTGAATAGTAAAACTAAATGAACCCTTCATGTTACTTAATATTTCATCCCCTAATGTCACTGTTAAGATAAGTGGGCATGATTATAGTCAAACCCTATCTTAACAACTTGAAATATGTTCCACAAAATATAATCTCTATAAGATAAACCCAATAAAACTCTTTCACAGTTCACCTATCACTCTGGCTAGAGATTTAATATGAGAATTATCTTTGTGAACAAACCCTGACATTCTCTCTCATCAAAATGGGAGTGATAATTCCTTATTGCACACTCATCTATCTTCATACATAACTCACTAGAGCCAATGAGTACCGATTACATCCTAATGGTTAAAGATGTACGAAGTACTATCAAACTCTAATAACCTATGCACAAGATAACTTTGGTGTCTCAGGTCTAAGGATTACCATTCGATGGACGTAACATAAGAATATTCTTTTGACATAAATCTCCATAAGAATATTCTTGTTAGATCAACTTCAGTGTACATGTTCTCTAACATGCACCCACAGATTAACCATAATGTCACTACACAGATAGGAAAGACTATCAATCCTCCCATTGGAGCTAGTTTAAATATGTGCTACTCTAAGTGGTTTATAAATGTCCAATTTGATAAACCTATGAATAGGAACTTTTAGAATAAATGTGTATGAAAAATATAAGTCTCCTTATCTCAACATCTTAAGATATATATTTCTCTTATCATTTATTCATGGACCTTATCATGTAAGTTAATACAAGACAAGTGATACCTTCTTATTATCATAATATGAAATTGATATGCCCTTTAGGATTGGTTTTGGGGCATATCTTCAACAAATTCATTATAAATTGTTTGAAAATCTTCCTCATCATTCGGTTCACCTTTATCCGCAGCAACTTCTAAGACATCACTAGAGTCATCAACCACGGGAGTACTAGAAGACTCACTAGCTACAACAATAGCTAACTCAGACTCAACTTTGTTATTTGAAGACTCACCTATTTTAAACACAGACACATCAAATACAGTGAAGTTTTCAAGGTCTTCTTCATCTATGTTTGAATCATTTTGTTCCTTATCATCATCACTGAGAGTGGCACAATTAGCCTGATTTTTACCTTTATTTTTATTTTTCTCAGGACAATCAAAGGCTCTATGACCTAACTTATGACAATTAGAGCATTCTTTTCCAGTTTTGGTCACAAATTGAGTCTTTTTAGCAGTTAAGTTAAAGGATGAACCAGGCTTGGTAGAGTGTCCTTGCCTAGTTGGATTGCTCTTTTTGAATTTAAATTTTTTTTTGAATTTTGCAAAGAGAGCAACATCTTCATCATCAAAAGTCATAAATTCATCAGAATTTGAGGTTTCTTTTTTGATTGACTTTGAGACAATAGATTTGGAGTTTTTAGGTTGCCTTAGAGTCAACTTAAAAGCTTGGAGTGAACCACAGAGTTCATCCACTCTTAACAGGTCAACATCTTTGCTTTCCTTAATCGCAGTGATTTTGGGTTGGAATATATAAGGTAAAGACCCTAAGATTTTGTTGACAACAACTTTGTCAATGATTTTCTAACCTAGATTAAAAGAGGAATTAACAATGTCGTTTAACCTAGCATAAAACTCTAAAAAAGCCTCATTGTCTTCCATTCTAATCCTTTCAAAACTAGATGTCAGGATTTGGATACGAGACTTTCTAACCTGACGAGTACCCTCATATGTTACTTGCAAAACATCTCAAGCTTCGTTCGAAGTGGTGCAAGTCATTATCCTACGATACTCTAACCTAGATACACCATTAAAAATGGCATATAGACCTTTGCTGTTCCAACTACTTCTCTCTAGGTCATTTTTATCTCATTCCTCAGGAGGTTTAGGACCAGTGACACCATCTTTGGTCATTGTGGAGAGATTCCAACCAGTTTCAACAGTAAGCCAAACCCTATCGTCTATGGATTTTAGAAAAACCATCATCTTAGATTTCTAGTAGGGATAATTTAACCCTTCAAACAATGGTGGTCTCACGTTTAAACCTCCTTCTTTAAAGAAATCCATCTCCTCAAAATAGGAATACACTCAGGTGATTAAACCTAAAGAGTGAACTCAGCTCATATACCAATTGAAATTTCGAGGACACTATTTCTTGATAGAAAAAGCAAATTTAATTACCTAGCCTTTACTTAATGTTCAGTTGACAATTCTAAACAACATAAACAATCACACAGAACACAAGTTTTTACGAGAAAAACTGTTGTCCCAAATATATAACCCTAGAGGGGGGTGAATAGGGTTTTTGGTAAACTATTGCAAATAATTACCAATTAAAATTATGGTTCAATTACTAATAGCAGAAGCAATAATATAAATGCAAGTAATTGAAAGAGAGAAGGGAAGAGAGAAATCAAACTCAGCGATTTAACGAGGTTCGGACTCCGCCTACTCCTCGCCTTAAACCTTAGCCCAAGGATTCCCAACAATCCACTAAGGATTAGTTCCTTCAACGTGGAGAAACCTTTACACAATATTCTTTATCCCAGGTGGAAGATCCTCAACTAAGCTCTCAAAGAACTTTAACAATGGTTCACAAAGAACCCACTAGTGCTCATAAAGAACACATCTTCAAGCTTCATAAAGAATGTTTGGGCAATGCTCACCAAGAGCAACTCTCCAATGCTCACCAAGAGCACTTCTCCAATCTCACAAGATATACAAAGATTTGATGTGTGTACAAATAGAAAAACTCCTCAATGAGTGGATGAAATACAAATTTGAGCTCACACTAATATCTCTCAAAATAAATGAACTAGATTGGCTTCAAGAGAGTATGATGATTTTGACTAAAATCACAAGAATGATGTATACTATGTTGGCTTGAGTTTGTGTATGATCATTAGCTCATTCAAGACTCATGTAATGAGTATTTATAAGCCCAACAAAGAGTATAGTCGACTAGGGCAAAAATAGAGCCGTTTGGAGTGTCAAAAACTAGCCGTTATTGAGCTATCAAGTCGCTTAGTCGACTAAGAACATGTGTTAGTCGACTAGAAGGTTTAAAATACCTTTGAAAAGCTTTTGGGGCACGGTTAGTTGACTAGACAAAAAGGATTAGTCGACTAGGAAGGTGTTTAGTCGACTAGGACAAAGTGTTAGTCGACTAGAAGCTTGAACCACATATGGTCAATGAATTAACCTAAGTTCTAAGTCGAACTTACCTTCCTAGGATATAAACCCTTATTTGAATGCAATTCAAGCTTGAGCTACATGAATTTGTCGATTCTCTCATGCTTGATACTGCAGCTTGAGCTTCTAAGGATTATGGGCTTAAAACCAATCACATACTCAGGCTTTTGACATCCGAATTAGCCAACACCTAAACATGGTAAAGCTAACATATGTTACAAATGAAAAGTAAACGTGACTTCAATATAAGATTTGGATCCACCTGTTATTTCATATAGAATTGATATGGTAGTCATAAGCATGAGCGTACACTCTTTGACATCTAGCCACAAGGCTGGTCTCATGGCTAGTCACCTACACATTGTTCATTGTAAGAGTTAGTGCTGCATAAAACCATGACAAGCAGATGACAAAATGAATAAAATTAAAGAATATATCAGAATGTAACATGCCTCTTTATTCAAAATATATCAGAATTTTCTCTCTATTTTTTATTGTTTTTGTTAGAGGGGATGATCCACCATACATTGAGATGCTACCCTTCCATCACTGACTTTAAACAGATACTAGTCACTATCCAAATAGTTGCCCTATATTCATATAATAACCCAATTTTTATTTCTCTTTTATATGAATATTTAATGGTAAAAAAAAAACTTGGCAATATTTACAATTTTGCTATTCTCTATTTAAAACCAAAACCACCCCTTCCCCTCCATTTTTCAGCCGTGCCAAGAAGAGAGTGCCGAGAAAGAGAACGAGAGAAAGAGGAGAGAGAGAATGTGTTGCCGGAGGTCCTCGGAGTAGCGTCATCGCCGGAGAAGGTAAGTCTAAGCTCTTTATTCTTGTTCTTCTTCTTTCCTTTAAAGTCTTTAGTGGATTTATGTGTATGGGTTTTGTTGAATGTTGAGATATAGGTGTTTTGAAGTTTGTTTGTGGGTTGTATAGAGTGGTTTTGGTGTGTTTGATGAAGGTTTTAGGTGGTTTTCTGTGGGTTATTGTAAAAATGGGTTTATGGGTTTCTAAAGTCAAAGGTTGGATTTTTGAGAGATTTGTTGGTTGTAGTTCGTGTTGGGAGGTTTGTTTTGTGTAGACTAGTTGAGTTCGAGGAGTTCGTTGGGATTTTGTGGCTAGTTTTGATGTTATACTTTGTTTTGGGTTTATGTGGGTTTTATGCCTAAAACTTTGTGGATCTCGCATTTTTACCATTGGATCTTGAGGTTTTCAGCGGATTTAAAGTTGTTCAAGTTTATTTTGGGTAGATCTAACTTTTGAATGGTTGGATTTTGATTTGGTGAAGTGTTA
>JAESVK010000763.1:366246-378640 GCA_017140935.1 Hamamelis virginiana
TTCGTTACTCATCCGATTTGGATGATTCAAGATGTTATAGAATCTGTGTGATATAAGCTTTCAAAATATCATGGTGGTGTATAACACCTCCCATCCGAACATATTTAAAAATGATGCCCAAGTAGGCTCGTTAATAAAATTTCCGATTTTTCGGCAACTTCGGTTCTCAATTTCTCTCACAATTCACATCCAATTGAAGTGATTCAAAGTTCTAAATTCATATAAAATCAATCTACATCATATATGTAAAAATCATAATTTTTCGATAAACTATGAAAATACACTTTGTGTCACTATTAAAGCTTCAAGGAAACTTTCTCTCTCTAGAAATTTCCATTCATCCATAGGTCTTTTTCCATGATTCTTGTCTCTAAAAATCCATAAATTCAAGCTTTACAATATACTCAAATTTCAGAATTTTCGGACATATACACAATATACTACAAATTTTCAAAGTTTCAATATTTCTAAACTTCAGAAAATTATAGAAATTAATCTACTCATTGGAAAATTCCCAAATTTGATACACATGATCTTGAGTTGATATAATTGATGGGAAAAATAGTCCCAAAGTTTCAGATTTTCATTTTCATATAAAATAAAAATTCAAGATTTGAAATCCCCATATTTCATTTTCATGATTTCCATCCAAAAACAGTTTTTAGTGTTTAGGCCGTATCTTCTAGCTCATTTATCCAAATTTAATGAACAACCAGTGTTCTGAAAAGAAAACTCGAAGATCTACAATTTCATATTTCACAACCATGGCCTAATTTCAACATTTTCATGGTCAAAATAAGCAATTACCGTAGCTTTTCTATTTTGGACGAAAATATCTTTTGCTGAAAAACTAGTTTGAGTAAAACAATCATAACTCTTCACACAAAATTCCAAATAAGTCAAGGTCGGATTCGTTAGAAAGCTAATTGAAAGACCTACAACTTTCATGAAGAAGGTTTAGATCAATTCGGCCTCTAACCAATTCAAAAATACCCAAACAGTATGCTCTATTTTGAAATTCAATTTGTTCTAAATTTTCCTAGAACTTTCTAGGCAAACAAACACCTCCCAATTTCACCAAATCATGATATAAACTCATCAATTAAGCTAAAATCAAGATAGAAAAGAATAGGAAATGCCAACCCACTATTATTTTCTTTCAAACTCAACATGAAATATGTAAGATAGTAGAACTCTACCTTGGTTGTGTGTATGTTGAACTTCAAGTGCTTACTCCTTGCCAACTCCAAGAGTACTTCTCACTCTTTTCTTTCTCTAAATTCTTTCTTCTCTACTACTTGTGTATTCATTAGCATTTGAAATGTGGTATTTATAGAGAAATAACTCATCTTCCATTCTCAAATTTATCCACCATTCTTACATTCATCCACCATTCTCATCTTCCATTCTCAAATTTATCTACCACTCTCAAATTTAACTACCACTCTTAGATTCATCCACCATTCTTTCATATTTACCATTCATATATACCCACCATTCACATTTATCCACCATTCATATTTACCCACCATTCACATTTTAGATGTCACCCAAGGGTGTACATAAATTCTCATGCACCCTTCTTAATTGATGACCACATGGCACATTTCATTGCCCAATGGCAAAATGCCAAGTGTGCAATAAATAAAATAAAATAATAATAATTAAGAAAATTTACTATTGAAAATTTACCATTAGAAAATTTACTATTCAAAATTTTGGGGTCTCACACAAGATCACCCTACTTTTGATTGGAGCAATGGTTACGAGGTTAATCCTCAAGAGCCACAGAGTTACTATTCCACTCTTGACCAACCAAATTATGAGTATGATAGTCATTCTTCTTATTTTGATGGTCAAGGATACCAAGGGTTTGACTTAAACCCAAACCAAAGTTATGCCCCGCCACCTTACCAAATAGACCAACCACCTCAAAAATCACCTCAAGTAAGCTTGGATGACGTTTTGCAACAATTATTTGAAAATGAAAAGGCTAATGCCCAAGCTATTAATGAAATTAAAAATGAACTTACCGAGTTGACCAATCTATTGGTTGTGCTTCAACAAGAGGATAGCTTTCCTTCACAACCCGAAATAATTTTTCAAGGTCAACAAAGTGAGGAAGTTTTTAATGACATTAATGATCATCAAGAGCAAGTCAAGGCAATCCCCACACTAAAAAGTGAAAAGTTTGAAAATTTTTCTTTGAAAGACTCTCCTAATGAGTCAAATGTAAATCCTAGTGATGGTGATATGCCTCATGACTCAAACCATAATTCTGCAATTTTTGAGGTGAATGTTGTGTTGGAAGAAAAAGAGTGGGTGCCACCTAGGTTTGAGAAGTTATCCCCTCCCTCTCTTGAAGAGGAGTTTTTGTCCCTAAAATCCAAACCACCTAAGCTTGAAAAGATCTAAATGCCCTACATTTTGAAATTTGCTCCATCAAGCAAAAATGAAGATTTTCAAAGAAATAGCAAGGGCATTCATAGGAACAAGGTGGAGGAAGTTGCTCCCAACTTCTTGAATGAGTTTTCCACACTTGGGAACTCATTTGAGAAGTGTTTGGAGAAGAGGGAGCATGTTGTAACAGTTTTTGATCCTGGTGGATAGGGTCTTTTACTGTTACCTTGTACATAATAGTTTTTGTTTCATAATTTAGTTCTTTTTATTTATTTTCTTATTAATTTTCACTTTTATGTTTTTGTGAGCATTCTAACCTTTTCACAGGTAATTGAGGAAATCTTGACAAACACATACAGGTGATATTGTTCCTTCTCTTTCTCATTTTGTGTCTTTAATGCTTCTCTTTGCATGCATTGAGGACAATGCACAATTCAAGTTGGAGGGGGAGGGTTTACACTTGTTGTTCAGACATGTAAAGGGTAGTTTTGTTCACATTTAGGTAGTTTTTTTTTTTTTTTGTTATTTTTTTTTTCAGTCATTCCCCTAGTCACTTTGTGTTTTTGAACATGTTTCAATATGTGTATGCCTATATGAATCTATAAATCTCCAAGTCATGCCTTGTTTTGAGCATATGCTTTTGTGTAGGTGATTTTCCTTCAATGCACATGCACAAATTATTCATTACTCATTTTGAACCAAAGAATGTCTTACTTAAGCTTTGTAATCCTTTTTTTCTATATTTGTTGTTCTCTTTTTCTTGTATCTTTGTATTTGTTCCATTTTCTTTTTGTTCAACTACCATCATTCCCAGTTTTTTATACCGTTTGTATAGCATTTGCATAATTGATGGTTTTATTGCGCATTGTTTACACATTTGTGATTCATGGGAAATGATCATAGGCCTTCTTTGTCTATTTGAGCCTTAATTCTTTCATCTTATATTGCCACTAGCACTTAATTTTGAGCCTTCAAGATTCCTTTTCTTGGTCAGCTTAGGAAACCCAAGGTTAGAGGTTAGGTGGTTTAAGTTTTGGATGATTTGGGTTGATTGTGTAGTTTTGTACATATATGTTTCAGTGTTGTGTATGCCAAGTCCCAAGTTTGGGCAGATTATCATTGGAAGGGAAATGGAGTTTGTAATGATTGGTGATATAAGGGTTGAATAATGCAACCTTGAAAAAAAAATGAATGAAAAGAAAAAAATAGAAAAAGGGAAAAAGCAAAAGAAAAAGAAAAAAAGAAAAAAAAAAGATATTGCAACAATAAAAGCCCAAAAGCCTTTCATTCTCATTTCCTATGTACTCAAGAGTTTTTCTGCTACAATTGGTTGGCACATTATTCTTGTTTATTGTGGGTTGAGTTTAGTTGTTGTAATTGTGGGTATTTTTTCTATTGTGTCTAATTTGTGTTTGTGTTATAAGTATTGTATTTTTAGGTTTTGTGTATGTGATGGTTGGGTAGATAACCTAAACCACATTATAAAACCATCACATTTCTTGTTGTTATCCATCCTTGAACCTAAAGGCATTTTTGAGAAACAAAAGACCTATTTGATTCCATTAATTGCTTATGTTTAGCTTTTGTTGCAATTTTACCATCTCTTGTGCTTATGTATGTTGTTGTTCATTTTCACTTTCCCCCTTTTCATTTGTGTTTATGCATCTCTTGTACATATAACTCTCATATGTAACCCATCCATTTGAGTAGCATTTTCTCATTCACAATATTATCTACGATCAATATCTTGCTTTTGTGAATGATTATTGTTCAAACTGTTGCTCCGTTTTATTTCTTTTTGTTCCCATCTCATTAGCTTAAGCTTGGTGCATTCTGTTGGGAGCGGAAATCCCATGAACTCGTGATAGTGTTTATGGATCATGCCAAAAAAAATCCGAATCCTTTAACAAATATAGAAGAATCCGTACCTTTGAGATCTGTCTGGATTGATCTCAATAAAATGAACTGCAGAAGATTGATCGCTGCTCGATCCTTCAAGCCTTCTACCGTATTCCCAAATGCCAGAACGTGAAGAGAGAGTGGCTCTCTTTGTGCTCTCCTTGTTGGACGGCTGCCTCTAGGGTTTAGATATTTCGTCTTAACCTAGTGGCTGCCCAACATGGCATATATATAGGCTACGGTAGGGACCCAAAAGCAAATAAGTTTCGGGCTCCTAATGTAAATATTAAAAACCTATTTACATTAATTATAATTCATTCCACTAAAGAATTATAACTGCACTCCCTAGCTTATTCGAAAATAAATTTCGAGCTCTTTGTTATTAAATACTTATTAATCTCCCCACGTTAAGATTACAGATACCCGTTGATTAAATTAAATTACTGACAATATAATTTAATCAACATCTATTAATTTCCTTGAGACCTTCCACTTAACTTATTTGATATGTCGGATACAAAAATCCACCTGCAGGGTTTGACATAATCAAAACTTATAAGTATCCTCAAGGGGGTATCATCAATCCCTATACCAGGACGTGGATTCCATCAATAATAAATATTCACCATACAATTAATGCAGTTATCCAACTCATCGAGATTATTGACCTATAAAGATCTCACTCTTTATGAATCAAAATAACTAACAATAAATGCATGTGTCCATTAATAATTTCGGGATTAAGAGTATAAGTATTCATAATAACCATGAGGTATTAATTATTTTATGTGTCAGTATAAAATAATTACCTCAATACGGTCCCGTTCAATACACACAAGTGTACTAGCACAAGAAGTTGGAACTAAACCATTCCCCGTAGTCAAGACAGACCTACTGAAATCATGTGCTACAATCTTACCGATAGTGTGTCCAACTCCATCTCAGATTGTGAACAATAGGCTTATATTCTACAAGAACTGATGATCTGATCTTCTGTGTGTAAGCCAAACTCTACACACCAGATCATCTACTATATAAAATAAAAGACACACATGCATAATATTAGAAGATAATATAATACAAACATAGCTCATACAGATTCTCATTTAATATGCAATATCAGAATTCATTAATAAATAAATACTAAAGTCTATTACATAAAAACATGGCTTTTAGTATATAGCTCTAACACATTCAATGGTTTGAAATGAGTTTGAATGATTCTTTTCACGAACACAAGGACTTTATTATGCAAATCTAGTTCAAACCATTGCATAACTCATGAGATGATAGATTTCTTTGCATGCCCATTTTGTTGAAATTTGTTCTTGACTATTGTGAATAAGGGGAATGTACTCTTCATGTTTGTGGGTGTCATTTCTGCAAACCCTCACGAGACTATAACTCGTCCACTAGGGGGAACCTAGGGGTTTAAAGGCTTATTGCATACGCTAAATGCAATCGCGTTTTCCTTGCGAAAGTGGATTAGTTAGGTTGTTTATTTTGTTTAGCTTTTGTTTTTATGCTAGTTCTTGCTAGGGACTAGCAAGGTTCAAGTTGGAGGGGGTGATTGCACCATATAATTGCATATTTGTATTGCATTATTCCCATCATTTTGTGCATACTTGAGCTATTTTTATTTATAAATAGATGTTTTTTATGTTTTCTTGCTTTTCCATGCCTTGTAGGTAAAATGGGATAAAATGGATGTTTTTTTGCATGCAAAGTGAGAGCTTCGAGTCAAGCCTTGGAAGTCTTCAAAGGTCATGGGACTTATAGGACATACTTTTGAGTGTGTCTTGATGCCACATATCAAATTTCAAAGCTAAATGTCAAATGGTTTGGGAGATATGGGCAAATAAAGTCAAGAAGTGCAAAAGCGACCAATCGGAGTATTCTAAAAAACTGCTTTCCTCTAGATTGAATTAGACAATGAGACCACCATGGTTGGAAAGAAGACTTCTCAAGCTTCGCGTGGATATAAAGAACGTCCAAATCCGACTCCGGACGAGAGAGTTATAAGCATTTGAAGTCGGAGCATTATTTTGGCTTGGAAGTGAGAGTTTTGCTATTGAAGAAACTATTACCGGTAATGGAAATTTCATTACCGGTAATAGATGGAAGATTGAAGGGCAGTGCAGTTTATTACCGGTAATGGATTTTCATTACCGGTAATAGATTCCGCGAATTTTGGTTTTGTTTTGTAAATTGTTTCTTTTTGCAAGGGCTTTTTAGGGCTTTTATCCCTCATGTCTTGTAACCCTAGAGGGGGTATTTAAGCATCATTTTGCAGCTCTCCCTCATTCTTCCACTTAGTTATTCTCTAGTTCTCTTAGGTTAGGTTAGAATTAGCTTAGTTAGAGTAGAATTTCTGCATTTTCTTTGTTAATTTCACTTGTAAGCTTTAGTTTAGGTTATTTAATCTTTCTTTTTGGTTGTTAAACTTTGTATTTTCATTCTCAATGAATAGAATAGCATTTATGTGTTTTGTTCTTGCATTTACTCCTTTGGATGACTAGCTAAACAACCTCAAGGTGGGTTCTATGGTGGATTTCCTCTCCAAACCCTAGGTAAATGGTGTTTTCTCATCTCAAAAGCTTTCAATGACAATGAAATGATGTTTAAATGCTCTCTCATCTTTTGAACCCTTGTAGTTTCATATTCATGATCATTGTATGACTTGTTATGTTTGGTTATTGAGCACATATGCATATTACATGTTTATAAAAATGCTTCATCTTTTGGACCCTTGTAATATCATATTCATGACCATTGCATGGCTTGTTATATTTGGTTATTGAGCACATATGCACATTGCATGTTTGTGAAACTGCCAATGAAAGTATTGAACTTCATTTTATCAATTGTTTCACTTTATTTGAGCCTTCATTGTTAAATCTTCCAATCATGACCATAGAGTAAATGATTCTTTAGCAAAATGAATCATCAAAATATTATCTTTAGCAATAGACAAAGATAATTTCAAGAGTTAAAAAAAAAAAATGTCATTGCTAAGACAATGCTTAATTTTAAAAACAAAGCTCACTCTTTTGCAATACAATATTTTCAAAAAGATTTAGCTTCAAAAATCAATCATTCATATATAGAAAGAGATTAGGAAAATGTATATCATCAATAAACATCAATACATCATATTCATAGACAAACAATATATTTATGACATTTGCTTCCAATCATCATGTTTATACAAATGTATGACAATAATGATCACCAAAATAGCATTTTTAGCAATAAGCCAATAATAAACAATGTTATAGCTCCTAAATCATTGTATAGCTATTCTCTTTATCTTGCAATCAAAATTAGCAAGTTTTAAGCATATGATTCATCAAATATAATTATAAGTACATGACATAGAAGGAATTATGAATAAGAATTTAAAAGAAATTCTTACAAATTACCAATCAATGTTGATGCCAATTGTTGATATTCGTTTCCTTCATCTTTGAAGAGTTGATGGTGGATTTCCTTGACTAGTGATCTTCATCACTTCATGATTGAACTATTTAATATCCTCCATCATCAATGATTGGGTGCATGACTTTATCACTTCTTTGTCACACAAGGATAGTTCCTTCTTTAATATATGCACACAAACATTTCTCTTCCAAAGAGTCAATAAACATTATAATAATCATCATGAATAACATATGCTCAAAATATCACAAAGAGATAATATGCAAGGATAAATAAGCATTGACAAACATAAATCAATGCAAGGTAGTTTAATGTCATTTTCGGACACAAGGTAGTGTAGACATCCATTTTTAACCACGGGAATGGTCATTAATGGTTGCCTATGATTTGAAGTAAAATAGGGTGTCAAAACCCTAAGTTGCCAGTTTTACCCTTGTGAGTAGTTAGTTAGAGGTCATTATCGCATGTAGGTTTTTAGGTTAGATTGAGTCGATTCTTTTTGCATTTAGTTTTTAGAGAGTCTAGGAACATCCCTGTTAAATTTCATGGCATTCTGAGCCAGGCTCGATAGGAAATAAGGCCTTTTGTGACTTGAAGGGCAGTACTGTCCAAAGGGAAAAGTCAGTCGAGCCTCCGGGCTCATGTTTAGCTCTTAAGGCCCAAAGGGCCCTTTTTAGCTCAGGTTAAGGTTTCAACCGTAAACGACCGGGATTCGATCCTTTTATCAAATGGAGGCCTTCACAAGCTTCAAAACACTTTCTTAAATGATTTTAAAAAAATTTTTGAAAAGAAGAAACGATTTCGAGAGCGATTGCTTAGAAAATTTCAAAACACTAATTTGGGCCCGGCAAGCCCAAAACAGTTAATCGATTAGCTTTCTCTTAAAAATTTGACTCCGGTCAATGCATTTTTACTTCAAACACTTCTCAAAACATGGATAATCGAATCACGATCGTTTTGGCGCTTGAACCGTCGAATTTGGACTTAAAACGGGCCTGAAAAGCCAAAAACAGCCAAGACGGGTCGAGAGAGGTCCAAAATGGGGCAAAATTGGGTGTCAGCTTCGATGACCATCCCTCCCTGGACTGTTGGTCGTCCCTAGGGGACGGTTGGCTGTCCTAGGGTGGATGGTCATCAAAGCCCGCGCCCAATAAATGCTATTTTTCAGTGTTTTACCTACCCGGGACTCTTTCAGGTGCTTCCAAGTGTCCACTTCGGCCTTGAGGACTCTGGGATGAGTTTGGAGACCTTGGAAAACTGGTTTATGACCCTTGGATCATTCCTAAAAGATTCAAACTCAGCCATTGATCAATTTCAAGCTTCCCTATAAATAGAGAGCCCTGAAATCAATTTTACAACACACATTAAGGCATTTAAAGAGCCAAATTGGTAGAGTAAAGCATCAAGGCATTACACCAACCCCCTAAGCAACTTTAGTTGCATCTTTGAAGTCCTTGGAGTCCTTGGAGTTTGAAGAAGAAGCTAGGAGCAAGGGGAAAGAAGGCAAAAAGGTTAGTACAATTAATCTTTGTGCTTGTTTTGAGGAGTTACATAAGAGTTTGCATATTTATTATTCTTCTTCTTCATCATCATTTCTTTCATTCTTCTTTTATGTTCATAATATGCTAGGATTAGGTACTTAGGATGAGTCTTCATGGTTAGGAGTTATTTATATGCATGATAGGAGTAAAGTTAATATGTGTTATTTTTCTGTTTTAAGTTAGTAATGCATGTTTAAGTAAAATTTGAGTCTTTTGGTATGGTAGAATGAGTATGAGTCTTGAGTATTGCGTTAGGATAGTTTAGTGTTTGATTACATCATTCCTCTTGATCATGCTTAATGCTTGGAGTGTTATATGACTTGTGTTCGAGGGAGCATATATGCGAAGGTAAGCTTCTTCCCTTGTGTTAAATTGAATAGTTTTAAGCATGGTATTTGGTTGTTTTGAGTAGTTTTGCATATAGGGTTTTAGTCCATTGTTTTAGCATGCATGTTAGTATTTATGTTTGATATTTTGGTGAATTAACAATGGTCTTGAAGCCACTCTAAGTGAATTAACAATGGTCTTGCATCTAGGACATTCTCATGCATTTTTATTAATTGTTTAGTCGCATTTTTCATGCATTTTTCATAAATTCTAGCATGCATTGTTTTAGTATTTTAGGTTGTTTAGATTAATTTAGGATGTAGTTAGGGACTCTAGGTTTGGGGAGCCACTTGGCTCCACCTAGGATTCCCCTTTGTTGTAAGAATTACATTAAAATTAGGATTCTAGTGAGTTTAGGATCCTATTTTCGAGAGGATTTTCAAAACTAGTGTTTTACTAAAATTAATCCATCATTAAATGAATCCCAATGAAATGTGGAACTCTTGAAATTGACTTGGAATGAAATTCCACCTTTTGAAAGGATTTAATTCGGGATAGAATTCCCATTTTGAAAAGAGTTGTGATTGGATAAGAATTGTGATTTAAAAAGAATTCTAACTTCATTGGGAATCTATTAATTGATGAATTATTTTCTAAAAAAGAATTTCAAACTGATAAAAACTCTCGAAGATAGAGTCTTGGATAAGATAGAATGCTAATGATAGTGTAGTTCATTACAATAGGAGAATCTTAGGTAATCGAACTACGTGGACTTTGATTCTTATCAAGAAATTGGTGAGGTACGTAGGCAGTCAATAGGGCGCAAGTCCAATCTTAGGTTGACTCTTGTCTCCTAAGGTCATTAGGATTTTTATTTCCTTTTATTATTATCTATTATTATTATTATTTAGTATTATATACACTACTTTCTTGGTTGATTAGATATGATAAGTTGTTTTTATGAGATTTTGATAAAACCCAATAGTAATTAGGAAACCTTTAATTAGGGTGAGGTGGGTGCCTACAAGGATTTCCTTAGAACCTTCCCACTTCATAACCTAACCCCCGAATCCTACTTTTGGTTCAAAGACCCGCTTTTCCTTAAAATATGGAGACAATATTTTATTGAAAATAAAACTCTTTTTGTGGTTTCCTTGTTCCCTAAAAATAAGGTGGCGACTCCCAGTTTTTTGCAAACATTTATCCTTTTTCAAAACCCAATCTTGAGTGGATAATAGAGAACGATAAATGTGGATAATAGAGAAGGATAAATCGAGACGGATAAAGATCATCCACAATCCACAATCCACAATGATTTCAAAAGTGAACGGCCTCCTAGACCCCTTAGGTCGCTGGTTCACAGGTAGTTTATAGTCATTTCGGATTAATGGTATCAAACACTATGTGAGATAGGATCATCCTTCCTAACCTAAATAGTTTTTACCTTTCGTTGCTCCATGGCAATCTTAGGATACATAGACCTATACCAATGACTATCATAAGGTCCATAATCAGATGGGGTCCTTCTATAGTCTCTCAAGAGGTGATAGCAATTTGGTCTAATATGACCCTTTTTGCCACAATGATGGCAAGTGAGAATAAATCTAGGAGAGTGATGTGTGTGTAAAAGTTCATACACAATTTTCCTAGCTATGTTCTTCAAGCCATATTTTTGACTTTTATCTACAAAAGTTTTGGCTTTAAGTCTTGGGCATTTAGGACGAATGTGTCCCTTACCACCACAATTATGGCAAGTAGGGATATACTTGGGTTTTGCCTTAATAACAAAGGGTAGCTTTTTATGTTTTGAAATGTGAGCTATTTTTGAAATACAATTTTCTTTCCTCAAAGAGTCTATTTCATTTATCAAAGAAATCTTTTCATTTTCACAAAATTTCAAATTTTGTTCAAGACTCTCAATTTTACTTTTCAAAGTGATATTTTCATTTTTCAAATTGTCAAAATCATTTGATGAAATTGATGTAGAGGGAATGTTTCTCAAATCCTTAATTTCTTTAACTAAAGTTAAATTTAGCATTTGAAGAGCCATTTTCTCTTTTGAAATAGATGACAATTCACTCTTCAAAATTTTGTGAGATTTGTTCAAAGCACAATTTTTCTTGTAAAGTTCTTCACATAAAGATTGAAGTTGCTCATAAGATAATTCATCATCAAAGACATTATCATCAAAATCATTTACACATCTAGGAGAGGTTGATTCAATATAATCATGAGCATGCTCATCAAGACAAAAATCATTTTCAAAATCCATTCTCTCAAATATCAAATAATCAAGTTTGCAAAGATCTTTAGCTCAAAAGGATAATAAAATGAAGAGCACCTGCTCTGATACCAATTGTTGTCCTAAATATATAACCCTAGAGGGGGGTGAATAGGGTTTTTGGCAAACTATTGCAAATAATTACCAATTAAAATTATGGTTCAATTACTAATAGCAGAAGCAATAATATAAATGCAAGTAATTGAAAGAGAGAAGGGAAGAAAGAAATCAAACTCAGCGATATAATGTGGTTCGGACTCCGCCTACTCCTCGCCTTAAGCCTCAGCCCAAGGATTCCCAACAATCCACTAAGAATTAGCTCCTTCAAGGTGGAGAAACCTTTACACGATATTTTTTATCCCAGGTGGAAGATCCTCACCTAAGCTCAGAAAGAACTTCAACAATGGTTCACAAAGAACCCACTAGTGCTCACAAAGAACACTTCTTTAAGCTTCACAAAGAATGCTTGGGCAATGCTCACCAAGAGCAACTTTTCAGTGCTCACCAA
>JAESVK010000763.1:393640-429163 GCA_017140935.1 Hamamelis virginiana
ATATATATATATTGGCGGTTGATATTTGTCTACTTGAACCAAAAGAAAATAAAAAAATAAAAAATAAAAGACTGTAAAAGTTTTCAATAACTTCTCTATGTTTACTATTAAACATATATTAAGAAAATTATCAGGGTATCAGATTCATCTTCACCTCTACTCTTGGGTAATTTATTTATCCCTAAAAAAAAAAAACAAATTTTCCTTTATTACTTTTGTGAAAAATAAAAAACAAATAAACATTATTTAAGACTTTTTTTTTTCCTCTGTAGCTGGGAAATTAGATTTTAGTATTTGTACATCAAAAAAATAGAAAAGCAAAAATGAAAAAACATGCAATTGCAATTTTGATTCAGTAGCTTCAAGTCCTAGCATGGGTAAAAACTAAAAACCTCAATCGTCGTGTAAATGAAACATATATGTTTATGAGATAATGTTATATATTAATAAGTCATGTCAATCATATTATTCATGGAAAACATGTAACTGGTTGAGCTACGACTTCTTTTCAAACTTATCCTCTCAGTTTTCCTTATAATTATGTTTTATTACATTTTTACTACAGTGATGGTGGAAAAAATTTATTGTCCTTGATACTATTAAACAAAAAAATAACAATGTTGATCAATGAACAATGTGAATGCTTTGCATGCTCCTTTTGTTGTCATCAATTTTTGATATTTTTTTATGATAATTTGTTCACCCACCATAATTTGTAATTAATTTACTTTTTAAAAAAATTATTATTATCCTTCCATTTTTAATCCACAAACCAATAAGTTGCAACTTTATCATATTTTTGAAGTGATATTCTTTGATACAACGTGCTATTATAAGGTGCACCTTATAAAAAATTGCGTAAGACGACCTCTATAGTGTCAAATATAAAATAAATTTAAAAAAACTAATCATTGGATTAAATGAACTGTTTATGAGTTTCATATTCACCAAAAATCAAAGTGATCCAATGGAAAAAAACTAACTGAAAAAAACTAGTAACATTTTAAAGGACAAAAAAAGTGACAAATTTTCACAGTGACATTTTTTGAGACCGACCGTTGGATTACTGTGAATTTTGGTAAACATAGAATTCACAAGTAGTTCATCTAATCCAACGATCAGTTTTTCAAATTTTATTCTGCATTTAATGTTATAGAGATCACCCTACACAAAATTGCATAAAGTGAACCTTATAATAGAAAGCCTATTCTTTAATAAATGGAATAATATATATATTTGGGCCAAACATTAATCGTGATTGTATCGATTAATTATGTGAAGAGTTAATGGGATCCTATCAACATGTGCTTACATAAGCTTGTACGTGTAAGTATGAAGATATAATATATATTTTGAAAAATTGACCATTAGATTAGATATTATACTTATGCATGTCATGTATGCCAAAAATCATAATGATCCAACAATCAATTTTTCAGAAATGTTACTGAAAAAAACTGTGACAATTTCAGCAATCACAGTCTTTTATAGTCTATATTTGAGATTTTGACAATGAATCATCGTAATTTTTGGCATGCATAACATCCATAAGAAGAATATCTAATCCAACATTCAGTTTTTCAAAATATGTATTCCACAATTATCTATTAGCTTTATACTTACATAAGTTATTTAAACATATGCATACAAAATCAGGACTAACATAATATATTCACATAATTAAAATAAGATATCGCAAAACTACAAACTAACACGATTATATCAAATTAAACAAGCTACCAATTAACTTTTGATGATTAATTTGGTGAACTGCACGTGAAACCAACCTGCAGCACCTAACTTTCATACATCATTCCGAAATTAACTCTTTATTATATTGTCTGGAATTGCAATACATATAGATCACGTGAAACCAACCTGCAGCACCTATTTCACGTGAAATATATACATATACCGAGTAATTTTTTTTTTTAATTATTATTATTATTTTTTTAGCTAAAGTCCCAATCTAGTAAGCATATGCTGATTTTCGTGAAAATCAGCATGAAGTTCGTAGGGAATTGTCCGATGTATATTTTAAAAAATCGATCGTACGTTGGATTAGATATCCTTGTTACGGATGCCACTTTTGTCAAAAATCACAGTGATCCGATGTAGGCATCTCAAAATACAGATTGTGAAAAATTTTGACTACTGAAAACTGTCACAGTTTTTCTCAGTGACATATTTGAAAACCAACCGTTGGATCACTGTGATATTTGGCAAACCTAACATACATATGCATAGTATATAGTCCAATGGTCTGTTTTTCAAAATATGTTTCCTATAATCATCTATAAACTTCATGCTGACTTTTGCGAAAGTCAGCATGTGTGTAGATATAAATATATATATATATATATATATATATAGAGAGAGAGAGAGAGAGAGAGAGAGAGGTTTTGCAGACTTAGCCAAAATTAATAAATATTTGAATAAACGTTAGATCATTCAAGTGGTCTAAATCATCACTCAAATGCTAGAAATTTAGCAACAATTTGAATATTAATTTATTGATTTTAACTAAATCAGCGACTTGATCATATATATATATATATATATATATATATAATCCAATTAAATCTAAACAATTCATAATAGGCCGGTGTAACGTACTCATGCACTACAGTCATGGACCTACTCTTCCAACCACCGAAGAGCTAGAAAAGACAATTAAGAGATTGTATTATCAAAGATTGTATCCTCGACCCTTATTAAAAAATTCGGCTAGTCAGGGGAGATCGGCTCAGAGACAAATAAGCCTTTTACCTTTGTGCTTTCCAGACCTGGGAGCGGTAGTGGGAGCCTTTGCGGGCTATATATATTTCTCAGTTGTAGGATTCGCTGAGGTTATACGCAGTCAGAAGGATGTTGGTGAAAGTATGTCTTCTCCTAGTTCTGTCCAAATTTGTCGCATCACAGTCAATCATCAAGAACCTACCGGGCTTTCCCGGAAATCTCCCATTCAAACTTGAAACTGGGTGAGTGTTTCTGTTGTAAGCATACATTTATTTATTAGCACAGTCAGTGCATACTACTCAATTTTACGTAATTAAGGTGATTTGTGTAGAGCTTATTGCATATTAAATTATAAAAATCTCCGGTTGAATCAGATGAATTGTTTACGAATTTATGTTTGTCAAAAATCTTAGCAATTCAATGGTTGGTTTATGAAAAATGTCACGGTGAAAATTTGTGACTTTTTTGTTCTTTAAAATGTCACCAATGTTTCTCAGTTGATTTTTCAGAAACAGACCATTGGATCACTGTAATTTTTAGTGAACATGAATTTATAAGCAGTTCATCTAATCTAACGATTATTTTTTCAAACTTTGTCCAACAATGAGCTCTACACAGCTCACGTTAGGTCGTCTTCATATGGCCAGTTTTAGATGTCATTTCGTAAAAATGACCGTTGGATTAAATGCCCCTCTTTTGTATGTCATGCTTGCAAAAAATCACTGTGATCCGACGGTTGGTTTTAAAAAAACTAATTGTGAATATATATATATATATATATATATATATAGGTACTATAAATGGTCAAGTACAGCATCAGGTTCTCTCTTGTAAAGCCACTTGTAATACAAATTTTGGAAAACTAACTATTAGATTAGATACCTTTATCATGTATGTCATGCCTGCCAAAAATTACAGTGAACCAACGGTTGGTTTATGAGAAAACTGACTGAAAAAATGATTAACATTTTAAAAAACAAGAAAGTCACAGTTTTTCAAAGTTACATTTTTCAATAACCAACCGTTGGATCAATGCGGATTTTTAGCAGACATGACATACATGATAAGAACATCTAATCCAACTGTCAATTTTTCAAAATTTTCAACATAAAGTGCTCTACAAGAGAGCACATGATGCAAGAGATATTAGAACCTCTATATATGTAGATATATACACTTACTTAATTATATTATCTTAGAAAGGAATTGATCGAAGTAACGCTAATTATAAGAATGATTTTGTGAAAATTAAGATATGTGGGCGTGGGGGAATTGGAAGATGTGCAACTATTCTATTACTTTGTGGAGTCGGAGAGGGATCCGAGGGACGACGCTCTGCTGCTTTGGCTCACCGGAGGCCCTGGTTGTTCTGCCTTTTCTGGCCTCGTTTATGAAATTGGTATATTATTTATTCTTTCTCCTCTTTCTATATATACATCTTTAGGGGAGACTAAAATACAGTTTGTCCGCATGCATGGGTATGAACCTCAATTATAGCATTACCATAATTTTCAGTAATGCAATTTTATTTACTTAATGGGACAGGTTATATGAACACTGGTTTTTTATATTAATTTTTACAATACTTTTGCAAAATTCAATATGGAGATTGTATTATGAGAAATCCACCGTTGGATCAAATACCCTCATTTTGAATGTTATGTATGCCAAATATCAAGTCGATCAGAAATTATGAGCCACATGCATCATCCATATATGTGAGATATTTTGTTGATTAGAAATATGAGTTTATGGATCAAATAGCTACTGGTGTTCGATTAACTTGATTTTTGGCATGTATGATATTCACAAGGAGGGTATTTAATCCAACGATAGGTTTTTCAAAATATAAATCCAAAGTTTATATTTTGTAAAAACATAATAGAAAAAGTGTAAAAAACAGTGACCATATATATAACATGTCCCTTATTGAATATGGTGATTCTATTGCCATCCACCTAATTTGCTAGTGGCACCCACTTGCTATCAATCCCTACCTTTAAAATTTAAATAGGTACATATTATTTACTACATACAGCCACCATAATATCAAAAATAACTCCAACTCAATTAAACCAAAGACATATTTATGTTTATACTCACTTAACACCAAAAAAGCCCTAATATATATATATATAAACTTCCATCACAAAAATTTAGGATTTTTTCTTCATTGGAGAGGGAGGGCAAGAAGAACAGGCTATCTCTACTAACCTAACTCTTCATTCAACTCCTCACAATCATATTTGAAAGTTGAGAAAATTGTTCAGAAATTTTTGTTCGGTTGACAACTATTTAATATATGATGATATTCTACTAATACTTACTGAACATTCTGTAATGTTCAACATCCACTGCTGAACATTTTAAATGTTCAGTTGGGGTGATTGAACATGCTGATATGTTCAATTATCCCTATCTGAACATTGATTGATGTTCAATATCACAGGATTGAACAAAAATATTAAGTTAAAATTAAAATAACTTAAAAAAGTGAATCATACTTAAAAAAATGTACATTGGAATCATTGGAATCATCTCACATGACCACTTCATTGTCCATTAATGAATAAACACATTTTTTTGTTAGAGTTTTCATAAAGTTATACGAGATTGAAAATGATTGTAAGAGTATAATTTATGGAAAAGATATGAATGTGGAAATGAGAAAGGAGAAAGTGGGTGCAAAAAGTAATATGATTTATTTTAATTTATTTTATTTATCTAATATTACCCTAAATAGTAAATTTACATGCGGATACAATAGTATTAATTTTTTTTTATTGATTGATGAGTGTTACTAGCAATATGGGTTGGTGGCAATAGAATCACCATATATATATATATATATATATATATATATATATATTCAGAACCGATCTTGCAAGGACGTCCTCACCCTTTTTATTGTTAGCCCACTTTCATTGGGACTCTGGGAGAGGTTTTTTGACAACCCGACCGTTAGATTAGAAAATCTTCATATGTAAGTCATGTCTGTCAAAAATCACAGTGATCCAACGGTTGGTTTTTAAAATACAGACATTTAAACAACTTTGACAGCATCCAACGGTAAATAATTAATATCAAAGTATTTCACGGACTGTATTTTGAAAATCAATTATCGGATCACTATGATTTTTGGCAGACATGACGTTCATAAGAAGATTATCTAATCCTACGATCAGTTTTTCAAAATATCTACCCTATTGCTTTTAGAAAGGGTGGTTAACGATAATAAGCGTAAGAACGTCCTTGTTGCCTTGTAGGATCGGAAGATTATCTAATACTACAATTTGTTTTTCAAAATATCTACCCTATTGCTCTTAGAAAGGGTGGCTAACGATAATAAGCGTAAGAACGTCCTTGCAGGATCGGTAATATATATATATATATATATATATATATATATATACACACAAAAATGATCCATTGGGGTCCAGATCACATTTGGATAAATACGGTCCACTCTTCATTAGGATAGTTGAGACGGGTATTTTGAAAAATCGACCGTTGTATTAGATACTCCTGTTATGTATGTTATGTTTACCAAAAATCACAGTGATCCAACAGTTTGTTCATGAGTAAACTGTCTGTGAAAAAAACCGATACTTAAAGAACAATAAAATGTCAGTTTTTTTCACAGTCAGTTTTTTCAGAAACCAACCGTTGGATCACTGTAATTTTTGGCAGACATGACATACGTAACAGAGGTATCTAATCCAACGGTCGATTTTTCAAAATACATGTCCCAACTATCCTAATGAAGAGTGGACCGTATTTATCCAAATGGGGTGTGGACCCCAATGGATCATTTATATATATATATATATTCAACATGAACTCTTAATTGAAATGACAACAAGGTGGGGCAGGGTGGATTTTCACTCTCGCATCCTCATCTCCAATTATATTATTATTTTCCATCCCCACCCCATTACCTGTTGGGGTATATTTTTTAAGTACCATCCCCATCCGATAGCTACCTTTGGGGAATATAATTCTCCGTCACCGCCCCGTCATTTATTCCTTGTGTCTTTTTTGTTTTTTGTTTTTTGTTTTTTTGGCTTTTGTTATTGCTATAAAGTTGCTGCATCTACTAACTAGAATCATGAATTATAAAACTTTTTTTAAAAAAAAAAAACTAATTACAATAATGCAACCAACCATCAACCAAATGAACCTGATACAAACATAATTTTTTTTTTTTTTTTGCCAAATATATGAACATAACTTATACCAAAAATATATCATTAAAATAAAAACAAAATCTTTAAATATAATAAATAACCAAGTCATTCAAGTCAGGTCTTTGATGAGAGATAATAAGTTTAGTGCGACCCGTAATTTAAACAAAAGAAAATAATTATTATGGGCAGAGCAAGGAAATTAAGTGGGACCCACATGTATGATGTATTGGAATAAAGAATTTTGAAAACCTTAATTTCGATTAATTAGTTGGATTAATGTTTTAGTGCCACATCTTTTAAAGTGGAACTAGAACCAATAAAAATGAAGGAAAATAGTAGTTAGATGGAAGAAAATCAAGTGAGTGGTATTATTAAAAAAATATATATATTGAAATGGTTAAAACTGTTAAAGTGATGGGTGAAAATCAAGCAGACTGTACTGTTAAAAAACAAAAAAAAAAATAAAGTACCACATTGAAAGGAAAACCAAGTAAAACCAAATTTTTAAATAAAAAATAAAAAAAATAATTAAAATGATCTTGACCATTTGGTCTTTAATTAAATTTATAGGGTTAGATCAAGTACGTATTAGTACGCAAGAATAATTAAAAATATTAAAAAGAGAAGAGAAAATCAAGCAGGAGACTGGGAGGTATTATTTAAAAAAAAAAAGGTTTTACAATATTGCATAGGAAATAGAAAATCAAATGGAATCCCTTTTTAAATAAAAAATAATCAAAATAAGAGGGAGAAGAAAAGTTTGGAGATCCATAATAATTTAAATTATACATTATATATTAAGATATATAAAAATTAATTTAGAAATAATATAAAATTATAAGAGTAAAATAGTAAATTTATATAATTGGGGCTAGTAAATGGGGCGGGGTAGTATAAATTCATCCCCACTCCAAAATCTGCTAGGGCATAAATTTTTAAACCCATCCCTGGCCCTATCTCGATTTTTTTTTTTTTTTTTTTAAATGCAGGGCGGGTCCCCGGCAGGGACGAGGCAAATTGCCATCCGTAGCTCTTAGCACTTTTGCTTGACAATAATGGCCTTTGAATAAATACGGTTACCTTCCAGCACTTCAAAATTTGGTAACTTATAGTTAGTTTCCTGCTTTAACCAACTATAATTTGTTAAGAGTGTTTTAGTCTGTAGATTTATTTTTATATATTTTCTTATTGGTTGAGTTTGGAGGATTAATTAAACTCTTTTGATGAGTTGATTATAACTATTTAAGACTTTTTATCTTTTAAATTTCTGTTAATATACTTTCTTCTTAAAGTCCTAGGTTGGGTTTTCTAACGCCATAAGTCCTATTTAGGCATTTTTTTAATGCATGTAATCCTAAAATTTAAACTGAATTTTTATAATGTCAGTTTTTACCTTATAAAAAACATCCTCTTCCTAATCAGAGAAAATAAAGGAATGCCATTATTACTTTGACTCATCCATCTTCTTCTTTTTTCTTTTTCTTTTTTTTTTTTTTCATTTAAATTTGAAAATTAAGTTTCTATTTTAACGACAATTCTTCATGTAATGATGTTCTTTTGTTTTGGAAATCCCTGATTCAATGTTTATCATTGAGAAAGTAGAGTAGTCGTTAATCCCTAATCCTTATTTCCATGTTTTTTAAATTCTTCTTCTTCAAGCAAATTCTTCTTCTTCAAGCTAAACAGACATATTAAAGAATTTCACTACATTTACAGTACAATGTAATTCTATGATTCATTTTAATTTTGTCTTATTGAGGTAGGTTTGGTTAGTTTCTTCACAAAAAAAATCATTTGAACATTATTAATTTGTAGTGAATTTAGTGAGTTAATATGATTTTTCAAGATAAATTAAACAATTTCGATGCACTTAAATTCATTTTTGAAGAATTTCATTGCATTTAGAGTGCAGTGAAATTCTTGATTTGTTTGAATTTCTCAAATTTTGATGTAGTTTTGGTTATTTTATTGACAATATACCAATGTGAATTTTTGTTAGTAGTAAATTTCATGGGTTAGTATGATTTTTGATGTAGGTAGAACAATTTCACTATCGTTTGGTTGAATGATTTTCACAAACAAAACAATAGAGATCACTTTTCTACATAATAACTAGGTTTTTAATTGTATTTCCAAGAAAAGAAAAATCGTAAATATCATGTTGACCATTTTTGTAGTGAAAATTATGGGTTATATAGTATTCCTTTTCAAAATAGGGGGGAGAATTTCACCACACTGTAAATCCATTGAAATTGTTTGATACGCATGATTCATGGAGAGAGAGAGAAAGAAAGATAAGAGAAAAATTAAAGAGGAGATTGAGGAGAGATATTCGTGCGAGATATTGTTGAAAAAAAAGAGAAAGAGGAGATTGGGGTGATAAGATTTGGAAGATTTTTTAGTTGAAGGAAAATTTTGTCTAATAAATACCAAAATAAATTTTGGCATGAAAGAAAAGTCAATATGACTTTTTGCAAGATAATTTTCCGAAACAGGACCTTTGGCCAATTCCCTTACCCCCCCCCCCCCCCCCCCCAAAAAAAAAAAAAAAAACTCCTCTCTCACACCTCATTTATTTCCTTTCAAAAATGTCTCTCTCCTCTCCTTTTCCTCTCTCATTTATTTCCTCTATTTCTCTCTCCTTACTTTTATCACTACACTAAAAAGGAATTAATTTCATTACACTATGTAAATTTCATGGCACTTATAGTGATAATAAGTGTAGTCAAATTTAATTTGCAAAAAATTTCATTGCACTCTATTTCACCTCAAAAAAATTTAATTGGACTCTATGTAAATTTCACCGTACCAATAGTGATGATTAGTGCATTGAAATTCATTCCAAATGCAGCTAAATTCTTCCCCAGTACAATGAACAAGTAGTTGTTGAGAAACAATTAAACTCTAACTTTGAAATCAACATGAAAGACAAACTCTTCTCAATCAAAAATGAAAAATTAGAAGTTACAAATCAAATCAGAATTCTTCACAACTATAGATCCAGAAAAATGAAAATTATATATTTTTAGAAGGAAATAAATGAGGTGAGAAAGGGAGGTTTCTCCTCACACCGAGGCCTAGGAGAGGGATATTTTCGAAAGGAAATAAATAGTAAGATTAGTTAGTTACAAAGGGCAAATATGCCATTTAGAAAAAACTTTTAAAAGATTAGGACTTTATGCACTAAAAATCCCCTAATTAGGACTTATGACATGAAATCTCTTTTAAGAGGACTTTTGAGAAAAAAAAAAAAAAAAAAAAACCATAAAATAAAGAGTGAATCAGCTTCAGTTTTTAGAGATTGAAAATTTGACAGTAATAAAATTGATCAAGAATAGTGCATTTTATCGAATAAGAAAGCCCCCATGTGTTGCAGCTAGCTCAAATAGAGATTAAACTAAAATAAAGAAAAACATGAAGGAAAGAAGAGGACAACTGCATTGGATTGACTCAGTAGGGTTAACTCAGGACTCACTCACCAAATAGAGGATTCCTAAACTCTAATAAGGTGTGGACTTAGGAACTCACTCGCCAACTAATTAAGGACTTCTAAACTCTAACAGGGGGTCAACTCGGGGATTCACTTGCCAACTAACATACCACTAACTCTAATAAGGGGCCAAAAGCTCTCCCAAAATATAAAATGATTGAACTTCCAACCTCCTTAATTAGCTTCTAACCTTCTCAATACATTTATTTATAGGAGTAGAAAGAAAAGGAAAGAAAATTTTAAAAAGACTAGCCGTTAGAAACTAGCTATTGTGAGGGCTAATATTCCATACTTCTTGAACTAAAACTTCAAAGATTATTCTAGATGTGCCACATAAATGTCCACTCATATAGATGCTGACTTGCCGGCTGCATCACCATGCATGCTTGTTAACCTTATCTTTTTCTATACAAACATGCGAATGCATTACAATTGACAAGGTACTTTTTCTCATAGCAAATGCCCTTGATATATGTATCCTATACTTTGGTGCAGGTCCATTAAAGTTCGACTATGCAAATTCTAGTGCAACCGTACCAACATTTTCGTTGAATCCATACTCATGGACAAAGGTACGTGTGAGGCTTAAGCCAGCTGCTTTGGTTTTTATGTAAATTTTGCAGTCAATTTACTGAATGATCTCTATTTAGTCATGTTCCTAAAAAGTGGTGAGAAATATTTTACAGGTTGCCAACATAATATTTTTAGATGCACCTGTTGGCACTGGATTTTCATACGCAAGAAGTTGGCAAAGTTACAACACAGGGGATAAACTAGCAGCAGCACAGAACTATGAATTTCTAAGGAAGGTGAGTGAAAACTTGTAAAATATTAAGCAATGCTTTGAAATTTAACTAACAACATAAATATGTATCACCTTAAGCACCATTGAAACCCAGACAAAGGGCTTATGATTTTTTATTTTTTATTTTTTATTTTATTTTTTGAGTTTTGATGCAGTGGCTGATGAAACACCCCCAGTTTCAAAAAAATCAACTCTACATTACTGGTGATTCGTATTCAGGCATTATTGTTCCTATTATAGTCCAACAAATATCTGATGGTAACTTACATTAGTGCACGAAGACTGACCAGATTATCTTTTCATTTCCTCTCTGTTTTGGCACCTGCATGAACCAAGTTCTTTGTCAAGCTATAGCTTAGAAAACCAAGTTTTTTTTTTTACTATGATTGTTATTTAATTGTAGCTAATGAAGCTGGAGTTGAGCCACTAATGAATCTCCAGGTACAAATTATATATAATTTTAGAACTTAATATTTGTAAATGATGCCTCGATCATAAATGGCTTTGATTTTTGTAAATGATGGTTGAATTAGCTATTTGTTTTAATGATCGAACTCAGGGATACGTGCTTGGCAACCCTTTAACAGATAAACATACTTACAAGAATGCAAGAATTCTATATGCTCACCGATTGGCACTTATATCAGATGAACTTTATGAGGTAATTCACCCAAATATAAAGTATATATCAGATAAACTTTATATTTTTCCCAGCATTGCTCCAAAATCATACTTTTAATTTGTAATTTCAATTTTTTTTTTCAAGTCAACTAAAAGAAATTGCAATGGGGAGTACGTAAATGTAGATCCAAGCAATACATTATGTCTAGAAGATCTTCAAGTTGTCACGGAGGTTAGTGAAATTTCCATTTTTAGTTTTCACAAGATATTTAAGTTTAATTTATGGGCAATGAAATTGATTTACCATCTAAATTTGCAGTGCCTTGAAAAAATATATCTTGCGCAAATATTGGAACCAACATGTCGTAATTTGTCTCCAAAACAAAATGGTTTGAAATGGGATCCAAGCTTTCTCCAAGACAATTTCATTGATTTGCTTGTTTCACCACCTGAACTACCTACAGGACCATGGTGTAGAGTAATCACCTCTCTCTCTCTCTCTCTCTCAAATGCTTGCAGTTTTAGAACTTACAAAATTGCAAAATTAACAAGCTAATTAATTGCTTTTGTAGAGTTATAATTATTTGTCCTGCTACATTTGGGCAAATGAGAAAATTGTCCAAAATGCTCTGCACATTAGAGAGGTATGTTAATTGATAATTAATTCAGAGTGAAACAACAGTGTCTACGTCCAAATTTATTTATTTATTTCACCGAGTGCTTTGATGATGAAAATCAGGGGACGATAGAGGATTGGGTAAGATGCAATAAAAGCTTATCTTATGCGTATGATTTCTCAAGTGTTGTTGATTATCATCGAAACCTTATCAAGAAAGGCTATCGAGTTCTGATTTACAGGTGACATCTTACAAGATATAGCTTTTCCATTCCTTCTGTTTTGAAGTAACTTTGACTATGTTTGGCCGTAAACTCCTGAAATTGTTTTTTGCTTTAGTGTTCAAAAAATAGAAAATAGAGTAATATACATGTTTGACTAATAATTTTCTATTTTTAATTTTTTTTTTTAAATAAAATAGAAAGAACATGTTTTGCTAACTTATTCTTTGAAAACAAGAATAAAAAATAGAAAAAATTACGGTTTGACCGCCTTAATTATCATTGATTTATACTTTGCACCCCTTATAGTTTTAATTCAAAAATAATTTGACCTCGTATAGTTTTGATTTTTGAATACTTTTCACCCTTTTATTGTTTAGATTGTTTAATTGAAATATAGTGTTAGGCTTGTTGTTTTTTCATGTAGCACGTATTTATCCTAAATTGCTAATGTATCTGCAAGTGTACTGGTGCAGTTCCCTGATTTTTCTCAATATATTTTATTTATAATGAATTTCATTTATTGCATGGAAAAAAAAATAAGTATTGCATAAAAAAAATCACGAAACTTCTCCGATATGCTTGTAAATATATTAGCAATTTAAGGTAAATATTGCATAAAAAAATAAGTTTTAACATATTTTTTAGTCAAAGAGTCAAATGGCTAATTGGTAGAAGGGTGCAAAATACCTCAAATCAAAATGGTAGGTATTCAGTGTGTTTGAATTAAAACTACAAGGATATAAAGTGTAAATCAAAGATTGAGTTGGTCAAATTGTAATTTTTTCTTAAAAATAAGATAAAAATATGAAAACTGAAAAAAAAAATAAAAAATTTATATTTACAATTTTTTGAACTCTAAAAATAAAAAAAAAATTATTTTAAGAATTCACGTCCTAACATAGCCTTAACAATTTTAAACTTCTTACAATTTTGGACAATTATAAATAAGAACACATTTATATGATAAGTAATTTTATTTTAATAATTAATAATATCATCATTATTCTTTTTGATAGACGTAAAATCATAAATCTACCCTCATTCCCTATATACCTCAAGTCTACCTTCTTTCCCTATGTACCTCCTCCCTCTCGTTCATGCAACGTTTCCAAACCTGATTATCTTTGTCTCAACCCACAGCGGTGATCACGACATGGCTATTTCATATGTGGATACACGAGCATGGATAAAGTCTCTGAATTTGACTGTCACTGATGCATGGAAACCATGGTTCGTCGATGGTCAAATAGCAGGGTTGGTTTCAGTACTTCAATAATGTTTGCATTAATAACCCAATACTTTTTCTACTTCACTTTGTTTTTTACTCAAATTCAAAGTTCACTACTAGCTAACTTCTACACTATTTATATTAATTATTTTATGTAGATATACAATAGAGTATACAGAAATAAAATACAAATACAGTATGAGATTTGCTACTGTGAAGGTAACAACCTCACCTCTTCGCTCAATTCTATTCTCCCATGATGTGAAGTACTAACTAAAGTTACTAGCTGATATGATTAATTTTTCACGTGTGCAGGGTGGGGGTCACACAGCTCCAGAGTATAGGCCCAAGGAATGCCTTGCCATGGCCTATAGGTGGTTTGCTTATTATCCTCTCTAGTCAACAATGGCAACACCAAATTTATTCTAATATTCTCCATGTGTTGGATTTATCTATTCTATGTGAAATCTTCACATCTCTATTTGTAATAATGTAATCGAAACAATATAAGAAACTTTGAACAGTTATAACTGTTGGGAAATCCACCCTAAAGTGGATGATTAAATTTTATTGGTAAATTAATTTGCTTCGGTCAAATTGCTCTTTGGGATTAGAGTTGGTATTGCATGGTTGCAAGAGAACCAATTAAGGGGCAATTTAATTTCTCTTATCTCTAAGCAAATGGATGAGTTATGTGCATTTGGTATTGTTTTTTCAAACAATGCATGCATTATGCTTTTGTTGAGGCAATTAATTAGTGTGTGTAAATTTCCAAGAGTGTCTATAATTCCATTATGGCTCATTACTACAAAAACAAGCCTTAGGAATACTTTTTTTTTTTTTTTTTTTTTTTTTTTCACATTAAGGACACTTTAGGAAAGTGTCCCAAAAAATACTTTAATGTGACACTTTTATGAAAATATCCCTATTAGATAAAAGTTTGCAATACTTTTAATGAAGTGTCCTATAAACATACTTTTAGCAACACTTTAAGAAAAATGTTTCCAAACTTTCCCAAATTTTTTACTCATGCCCGTGCCCCCTTATTTTCATTTCCCTCCTTTTAATTTATATAATGAAATCAAACCGACACCACCCCCCCCCCCCCCCTTCTCTCTCTCTCTCCCTCCCCCCGTCTGGCGACACCTTTGCTTACTGCCGTCGTTGCGGATGCCGATCGTTGATCTCATGTCGCCGCCTCGCCGGTTGTCTTCTTTTCACCTGTCGTCTTCTCCTCACCACAAAGTCTCAAACCTTAGCCTTGCTTTTGATTTCTTGTAATTCCGTCGCCACCGCAGCAGCATGTCGTCGATCTTGCCTTACCGGTCGTTGATCTTGCCTCGCCGGTTATCTCCTCCTCAGCTTTGTCCTCAGCTGCCTCAGCAGTAGCGCAGCAGCTGTCATTCACCTTGTGTCATCGATCGGTCGTCTCCTCCTCAGCTTCATCTTCCGGTGAGATTTTTTTTTTTTTTTTTTTTTCATTTCGTTTCCACCTTAAACCCATATTTGGGTCACCTGGCGCCAGTACTGAATAAATTAAAGGTTTCTGATAATGGTGAAAGATAGACACAATGTGATTTGTGATTTTGAAATTATAGCAACACAACAGATTATTATTGTAGCACTGAAGAAACATGAGCATTGAATTTTAGTTTTGAATTGTAGTTGGAAGTGGTATGATGCTATATTTGAGTAAGGGATGATGATGGAGTGTTTTTTTATCTTTTGAAAAATAGTTAAAATTAAATTTGTTAATTCTCAGGCCAAACAAGGTATTAGTGTTAATTCTCTGAATAAGAATGCCAGAAGGGAGTTGGTTTCTCTATTATTCACCATGTATTTTGTGTATTTAATTGTGTAAAAATTCACCGATGAGAGTTGTGCCAAAAGAAACAGAGCCCCTGGGTTCTGTTTGCAAAATTGAATTGGTTCATGCATTAATTTGACTCAATTTTAGGCTGCACATTTCCATGGCTTGAATGACCTTGGTTGCTAGGCTTCAAAAAATTTTGGTGTAATTCTATAACTTTTTTTAGGTTTATATCTTTGTTAATTTAATGATTAAGAAGAACTTTTTTGAGGAAAACTAAATGAATGATAAAACAAGATTAGCAGTTAATATGATATAAGCATTCTATCTTTATCATCATATTGAATGCACATTGGGCTGTACTCTGCAGCATAAAACAGTTTGGATGACAGTAGACCATTATCCACAGTGATAGATGTGAATTTCTAAATTATTTTTTTCCAGGAGCAACTCATGACCCAGCAATAATTTTGGGACTAACTTAGAAAAAGGCTCCATATATATATAAATATTTATTTGAAATTCAGTATATGAAAAGCAATACATGCTATAAAAGGCTTATATTTTCATTTTGTAACTATTCTGAATAATGTGAGATTTTCATAGCTAATTCAGGAATTAAATGCAGTTTTCGCATTACACATGAATGATTTACAATGTCACATACATCTAATGATTTTGGACTTTCTTTGATCTATGGAGAATTGTCGTGATGACAGCAAAGTTCATGATAACTGTTTATTTCTATAAAATTTCTGCAGCCTTGTTGCACTTTGGTATGAAATGAATTGTTTTCAATAGTATATGCTACAAGGATTAGGATTGATTTCTTTATTTGTCTTCTTATAATTTCTAGTTTCATTTTGCAATTGACATCATTTCAGCGATTGAGTTTGATAAAACTGGTGACTATCTTGCTACTGGAGATCGTGGAGGGAGGGTGGTTCTGTTTGAAACGACCGATATAAACGATGTGCGTTCTTCCAACCCTCACAGGCTTTGTTTGTCAAATACAAACTTAATATATTGTTTTTTGTTTGTTACAATATCTTGATATCTTTATACACTGTAATGTGTAGCATGGCAGATCCAGAAGGGATATGGAGAGAACGGATTATTCAATTAGTAGGCATCCGAAGTTTCGTTATAAAACAGAGTTTCAGAGCCACGAACCTGAGGTATTTCATTTCATTACTTACTGCTTCTCCAAGAATGAATGTATCTACTTTTTGGTTACTGGACTCTGGATTTTCATTTAATTGTGTTGTGTTTTCATCTCCTTGTGTTCAGTTTGACTACCTCAAGAGCTTGGAAATAGAGGAGAAAATCAACAAGATCAGATGGTGCCAAACAGCTAATGGTGCCCTGTTTCTTCTATCAACTAATGATAAAACCATTAAGTTTTGGAAGGTTTATATCATTTTAAAGCATTTTGACTTTGAATTTGTTGATTGATTGGATTCAAGATTACATCTCTAGTAGTAAGTCCAATATGGGAGGCTTCAACTTCCTAGCAAGTGTATTCACTCATGTATAAACAGATGACTTAATGTAGGTCAATATTTTTCTAATGGAAGATCTTTATCGACAACATTTTTACGTATTAGCTGTTGTGGACATTTTCAATCAATGGTTAAATTTTCTTTTTCATGGGCTCATTTAGTTAATGAATCTTGTGTAAAGTGGATGCCTCATACCTTTATATTGAATTGTAACACCCCAACCTATCACCATCCGTACCGACCCTTCCGAATAGGTCGACACGTGTCAAAATAGAGATATAATTGTCCTGCTCATCTCCGTATTTCCTCACGAGACACAGGAACGATACACAAACACACACACACACACACACATATATATATAGATATATAACAAAATGAAATGTCATGTCCATACATTATGTCCCAATCGTTATACATAAAATATCCAATAAATCAAATATTATTGCCAATAACCCTGGCAAATAAGTAAGTCATTTATAATTAGGGGTGTAAACGGCCCGGGTTGGCCGGTTTGGAAGCATAAAATGAGCCAACCTAATTATAACGGCCCACTAAAATGCCAACCCAAGCCAACCCATTGAAAAAGCCAACCCAAGCCAACCCAAACCACATGGTTTGAGCGGTTTGAGCGGTTTGAACGGGTTGAACGGACTCTTAATCTAAAAAAATAACCATCCCAAAACTGGGGACAAAAGCAAGAACATGTTTTTCTAGGTTATGTTTCCTAACTTGTACCTACTAAAAGTCACAAGTAATTAAGTAAAGATCTTGAACTATAAAAAATAATCCTCAATAGTAATATTTTTCTAGGTTATGTTTCCAACAATCTTTAATAAAAAACTATGCAAAGTCACTCATAATTCAACTAAAACTATAAAAAAACACATCTCAACATTATAGTAAAACAAAAGAACCGCCCCAAAACTAGGGACAAAAGCAAAAACACATCTCAACATGATAGTAAAACTATGCAAAGTCATTCATAATTCAAGTAAAATTTTATAAAAATATGAGAAACTCCTAACCTGGTGGGTGTTGCCAGTATATTGAGTTTTGCTTCCCAAGTCCCAACTAGTGTCCACCAAAACTCCCAAAGTCACCAATAAGATAATTAAACCTGTATAAAAATAATGAAGAGATATTTCTTATCCAACATTCCATAATAAAAAAAAAAAAAGCAAAGCTATAGAAATGATAATGCAAAGTAACTCATAAGATGAGTAAATTAAGGTATATAAAAATATTAGATTGTCTTGACCATACTTGTATTCATTACCTTCTTGATCTTGCTAAGGCTTTGTGCCTCATTAAAAGTCCCTCTTAAGATAATAAGATAAGTACAACTAAATATAAATATTGAACTCTTACACAATTTGTCCAACTGAAAATGCATTTAAGTGCCCAACTGTCCGTAATAACCATACATGAAAAATAAGATAAGCATTCAAGTGTCCTTACTAACCACACATGAAAAGTGATTCATAAAATCCAAGTAACCAAACACTGGGAAATAATAACAATAAAGAAAAGAAAGTGTTCAAACTTCAAAGGCTACAAGCCTACAAAAAGTTTCTCAAAACTCAAAATGCCACCAACAACTGAAGCAAAGCACTATAGCACCAATGAGTCCAATCTTGGTACAAAGTTTCTCAAAACTACAAAATTTAAACAAGAGAGAGGAGTTAGAAATCATAAAATTACCCATAATTAAGCCACTCATACAAGCATGATAAAAAAGAAAAGTATACTTGTTAGCATACTTGTAGCATAACTTACCATCACTTTGCCACAACTGCCATTCTATTCATTATATTCAAACATTAGAAATTGTCACCAAACTTATATCTAGGAGGGAATAAGAATACAAAAGATTAGTTATACTAAAATGCAATAAGAAAAAAATAAAGAAAATAAACAAGTTGTAAGTTTGATTACCCGACTCAAGCTTCTCATATTCTTCCACCTCATCTAAAGCATCTCGAATACTTATAGGAGTTGATGAAGTGCGTAACCAATTTTGACAACAAATGAGGGCCTCCACAGTTTGTGGAAACATGGAACTTTGAAATGGATCAAGAACACGCCCTCCTGTCCTAAATGCTGACTCAGATGCAACTGTAGATACTTGAACTGCTAAAACATCCCGTGCAACCAATGAGAGAATACAAAACCTAGAGGAATTAGTCCTCCACCAATTCAAGATATCAAAATTGGACTTAGGACTATCATCCACACAAATCTCCAACAAGTATCTCTCCAATTTTGACTTGGAACACAAACTTTTTTTTTTTTCAATTAAGTGCTTCCTGAATTGGGAAGTGAACATTGTCCTCACATCATCCTCCTCATCAATATTCACCACTTTCGATGGCTCACCCCCACTTGTGTGTTGTGCACTATTAGTTGTGTTATGCTCCACATACCATTCATAAAATTGAATCATTCTACCTTTCACCTTCTTTATCAACACATCCACAGTAGGAGCATCATAAAAATTACTAAAACAAAATTTCACATACTCCAACTTATATCGAGGATCAAGAATCAATGCAAACAACATCAACAAATTCATTCTATCCAAGTTTCCCCAATATTTATCAAACTTAGATCTCATGCTCTCCGCCATTAGTCTTAAAGAAAGATCTTGACTTTTACACAAATGAGTAATAGCATTTTGAACCATTAAGACCTCAATATATGATGTATTTCCCGTGACATACAAAGACCCAGAAAAACGCAAGGTTGCATTGTAAAAAATTTTAAGAAATTTAACAAACAACCTAAGCTTCTCCCAATCTTCATTATCAGGAGGCCCACATTCACTCCCACCATTACCTTCACCATCATCATCTCTAAAATAAGCAATGAAATATTTGTCATCCTCTTCCAATCTTTCAAAAGCCTTCTGAAACTGCGAAGCCCTCTCCAACATATAATAAGTAGAGTTCCATCTAGTAGACACATCTAAGCAAACTTGGCTCTTGTATTCAATAGCTTCTTTTTCAGCACAAGTTTTAAATTTAGCCATCCTAGAAGGTGAATATTTAACATATTTCACTGCCTTACGCACTTTGAAATTGAGTCATCAATATCTTTTAAACCATCACAGACAATGAGATTTAGAATATGAGCACAACACCTCATATGTAAATACTCATGCTCTAGAATGGTTCCCCTTCTATTCTTAGTCTTCCTCTTCAAGTGTCCAATGCAAAGATTGTTAGAACTTGCATTATCCACTGTGACTGTGAGTATCTTATCTATTCCCCAATCTAACAAACACATCTCAACAACCTTGCCTAGTGTCTCACCTTTGTGATTTGGAACCAAACAAAAGTTGAGAAATTTTTTTTGAAGTTTCCATGCACTATCAATGTAATGGGCAGTAAGACACATATAATTCAAGTTTTGTACAGACGTCCATGTGTTAGTTGTAAGACAAACTCGTTGGGTTTTTAAAACACTCTTGAAGGTTTTCTTCTCCTCAACAAAGATGTTGAAACAGTCTTTTGCAACCGTGACTCGAGAAGGGATTTTAAACCTTGGTTGAGACACGCGCATAAAACGTTTAAACCCCTCATTCTCCACATGTCTAAAGGGCAACTCATCAATTATTATCATTTTCGCAAGAGCCCTTCTACATGATTCTTGACTAAAAGACCAAGACACAAGTTGGTCAGTACCCCCCTCCTCCTATTTCTTTGGTTTAAAAGCCAAGGTTGTTTGAGTCTTATCTTGTGATCTAAGAGGATTCCTTTTACATTGGGTATTAAGATGTGTCCACAAAGAACTAGTCCCAATCTTGGTAGAATCATACGCATATTTTTTTTGACAATAATTGCATGCACACTTAAGAGATTCTCCTTGTTTTGTTTCTAAAATGGTAAAGTGATTCCAAACCTCTGACCGTTTTTTACCATCACGCTTTTTTCGTTTAGTACTGGCCTTGGGTGGTGAGGTGCCCGCATTAGGAATGTTTGGTTGGTCAGTAGGAGTTGCATCATCCACCATCTACGGAGGGAAATAGACACATGTATAAATAACAAATTACATATACAATTTAATAAGCTTTTAATTCCATCATCATTTAGACAGGTTTGACCAATGACTCTTTTAAGCATGGTAACCAAACAAGAATGAGGAAAAAATCACAATGTAAGGGAAAAAATTTACACGAGAGAATCATTGTTATTTTGCACAATATGAGTGAATTAGGCAGGTGTCTCCAGTATACTTTCCATCATTTTAAAAATTTACTGAATTGTTAGGGAAAAAAATCCAAAAAGCTACATTCTTGAGCTGCAACAACAACAATAATAAATATTTTTCACTACCATTTCCAATTCCAGGATCTAGTTTTCTCTGAAAACAGGAGGGGCTTTTATTGGCTTCCATTTTGGACGCATAATTTGCCAGTCTTAAAAAAGTATGCAAAATCAAGAACATAGAAATAATTCATCGCTATCATGTCAAACTATTTCTGAAGTACTAATTATAGGTATTATAGGACAGAGTATTAAATTCTAACTGTTAAAGCACAAATGTGTAAATGTTGGATACAAGCCCACTAAATCATAATAGTGAGAAAATTTGAAAAATGTAAAAAATTAATGCCTCTAAAATGGCATAGGCATCAAATTAGGAAATTAATTAATTGATGCAATATTCTATCACACTTCTTATATGGTAAGTTGGATGAAGGTGGAAAGGCTTCTGATTTATGATTTCCGCCAAAAAAAGTGAGGGAAAGTTTATAATCCAAATCCTTTCCCATGCATCTTATTATATGAGATAAATGTCAAATAAATTTTAACGATCAATACAATTGCCAAGAAGCCATAGGAAAGGCCGAAGGATAAGAAAACATTGAATCTTACAGGACTACTCCAAATCCAACTTCATAAAAGATTCCAAGTTTTCACTTCTATTACTAATGTCTTTGAGGCAACCAAATGGAACATATTGGTTTGAAAGTAAGTTCTGAATCAGCATATTTCTGAGGATCAATTAGGGGGAAAGGGGAGGCACACATGCACATAAAAGTATACCCAGGAATGCAACAAATAAAGTAAGAAGCTTGCATGCCAGCAACAGAAGTCATATTAATGATAATTACAGCAGAAACACATCCATATTAAGGAGCTCTCATCCAAGCTGCTTTACCCAAACAAAAAGATTTAAAGATTTACTAACTGATACATGTTATTGGGAGAAATAGAAATAGGAATAGAGAGAGAGAAATAGAAATAGAAAAAAAAAAAACTCACCTCGACATCGCCGGGGTTCATGGTGCAGAAGAACGGTGAGCCTGGACAAAGCCGGTAAGGATGGACAATGCCGGTCTGAACTCTGACTCCGGTCGACTGGTCGAGGACTCGAGGGGATGGAGGGCTGGAGGCGGGACTGCGGGAGGCTCGGCTACTGCCTGCTCGAGTGAGGATTGAGGAAATTGCAAATTGGGGGTTAGGGTTAATGGGTTATAACTTTGTATATATATGTATGTAGCAAAACGGCGTCGTTTTGACTAATGACTTATAACGGGCTAGTCCGGGTTTAATGGCTGGGTTATATAATTGGGCCATGGCCGGCCCATTGAACCGGGCTTAATTATTTTATTGGCTGGACTTGACCATTTTACATTTAAAACTAGGCCAAACCATTATAAACAGCTGGTTTGGGCCGGTTCAGCGGGTTGGCTGGTTTTTTTTCACCCCTATTTATAATACTTTATCAAAATATTCCAATACAAATAATATGTCTAATATAAGAATACAATGACACACATGCAGCGACAACCTTAATGCTGACCATCAATCCTTTGCAAAGGATTGAGCTGAACCAAATATGCAAACCCCCAAGTCAACCTACAATCTGCTGCATGAAAAGCAGGAGTAAGCCTTGAATTGCTCAGTAGGAATAATACAATTTCTATTAAGTAATAACAACACAGTAATACATGAAATGCTTATATAAAACATTGATCTCTAAGGTTCAATAAATTTATAAAGCAACTTGAAAACAAAGTTTAAAAGATGTGCGGGTTTTCGTTGAAGAACCAAAACCTAAGATAACATAAATAAATAGGGCATTTACCTCGCATGTGGAACGAACTGCCACACGTGGACTAGAGCCCAATACCGTCATCACCCATATCATAATATAGGGCCACGAAACCAAACCCAAATGATATAATCCGATCCATATACGTAAATTCATACACACATACACATACATATTTTCATCACATTGGATTGAGAGTTTTCTCAGTACCAGTACCATTCCATATATTTCATGAAAGATGAGTTTTCTCCAGACTCTTTCCATTTTATCACATACCTATTCCATATATTTCAAGAAAGATGAGTTTTCTCCATACTCTTTCCATTAATCACATACCCATTCCATATTTGATCAACATATCGCAAATGTAAACAATTTATAATATGCATCATCATATCGTAACATGTAATCAAAGTCCAACATAAGGAGATTAGGGAGTAACTTACCTGAACATCAGTCACGCATGTTAACCGAATGTATAGTAATCGAGGGCCTCAGCTCAACCGTCATATAAAACATATCATCCAAGACCATTGTTTCATAAAAACAGATATTGTTTAAATACAAGTTCAGATAATCGTTTCATATGCCATCATAACTTATAGAAAACAATTCACAAGGCAAGTCACTTTCCAAAACGGAATACATTTTGTTACACCATTGCTTTTGAATATCCTTTCTATTTCCAATATTCGTTTTAGTTAAAAATTCAAGAGAATAGCTAGTTAAAATATCTCATAATCTTTCTCATTTATGAAATAGTTTAGAAAACCAGGCATATAAGTTTAAAGCCAAACATCTCAATTGTATTTACATAAACAATGTTATGATATGCCTTTATAATATTTTAATTGAATAAATAAAATAAAGAGCTCATTCCCATGTTTGTAAATACGCTATGTTCAATATCAAAATAGTTTATTAAGTAATGGGACAAGTTCTTAAATATTTCAGTACCATGCCTTGGTTTTCGTTCCATAAGCACACCACATAGTCTAACAATTCATAAAGTAGTGATTGTACCACAATCATACCATTCAACTATGGTATTACTATGTTCTCTTATCTATATAATTGTTTAATAAATAGCGTTTTATATGAATATCTGTACAATTGGGTTTAAATCTCTATTTCAAGAAATATGTGCAGATTACATTAAATAAAGTCGTCACCGATGAAGCCCTGAAGAGCATCTCGAATCAAAGGAACGTCCGAAAAAGATCCAAAGCAGCCGAGGGAAGTACCAAAAGGTCAGACGTTGAATTCTGCAAGAAAAGTCAACATTTGACCTTGACTATCGATAGCCAAGATTCGCTATCGATAGCGCCTCTATCGATAGCGAACCTTCGCTATCGATAGCCAAGGGCGGCTGCGGGCTTAGAAGATATTTTGGGATATTTTGGGGGCATTTTGGACTTTTACCTTTTCCTTCTATAAATAGAAGTGTAACGACGACGTTTTGAGGGTTCATGACTTAAGCTCTGAATCATTACTCTGCTTTATTTTAATTCAAGTTACAGTTTATTTTCGCATTTCAATCGGTAGTTTTCATTTTCAGCAATTTCCAATTCTGCCATTTTTCTTTTAATGCCTGGCTCAATTCTCACTTGAGGATTGTTCTATCCGATTAAGTCTTTTAATTTCAGTAATTCCGATTCTGTTATTTTCCTTTTTATGCATGGCTCAGTTCTCACTTGAGAACTGTTCTTTACTTTTTCAGTCTTTTTCTTTATTTACTTAAGTCTTTTCTTTTCTTTATTTACTTCAGTCACTTTTCTTTATTTATTTCTGCCATTTTCTTTATTTCTTCAGTCTTTAAATTACCGCTTTTATTTCTTTTTCCATCCCGTGACCCCTTAAAGCTTGCCTGGATAAAGGATATTATCCTCCAGTGATGTGTAGCTAATACTCCAAGCTTGGGTGAGGATGAAGTTGGATTCATTTTACAATCCTATTTTATAAACATCCCTCTATTTGTATTATGTGATTGCATAGTTGTGAAGGTTTTACCGCACACTATTGCCGAATATAATATCATATAATTGTACATCTGTGATTGCAATTATATAATTATGCAATGGTTCTTATTGGTGTGAATACAAACCAGCATGCTTTATTCCTCATTTAAGGTGGATAGCGATATTCCATTCTTTTCGGGGATAAACTTGCCGGTCCTGTATTCATAATCTTTTTGGGACTTCATTCTTGTAGTTGGAAGAACCACCATACATAATTACTATAGTGTGGATTTTATAAACATAAATTGTTTAATTGATATTCAATAGGCTTCTCACCCAAGTTCCGCTCAATCCACCAACTTAACTGCATTTTTATTAAGCTTTATTAAAATTACTTTGTTTTCGCTTCGACCCAATCGGAGCAGTTACCACCAACCAATTTAATTGACAATATTCTTTCCGCTTGAATTGATTCTAAAGAGTCTTTTTAATATAAACCTGCACTTCCCAGTGGTTCGACACCCGTGCTCACTAGTCACAATCGAATTGAGATTAATTGTCACGCGGTTTATAAATTATTAATTCTGATCACTGACGGGGAATAATCTCCCTCGTCGTCAGAGCTGATCAAATTTTGGCGCCGTTGCCGGGGAAGTTACGGTTTATTTATAAAGAATATTTGGATTTAATTTAAGTAGTAAATATTAATACTGTTAATATTACTTAATATAAATTCTTTATACTGTTAATATCTAGATATTATAATTTTTTATTTATTATTCTTTCTTCTCTAACGTCAGGTGGCTGAAATCCGGAATTGGGAGCTTCACTCCCGCGCGCTTAAATTAACAAATTAAAAGCTCAATATTATCTGCTCACAATTTGTTTATTGTAATTCCGTGATTTTCTGTGGTGACCTATTATATGCGGGGTAGAAGGTCGTTGTCATTTAACGTAATCCCTTTAGACTCTGAAATTGAAAGAACTCTGAGAGCTGTTAAGGCTTCTCAAAGTCAGTCTAGTGAGTCAGTGCCTTCGCATCAATTTGAAATGGCTGAATCATCTGCACATACTGCCATGTTACCAGCGGATAATATTCAACCACCACCAGGTCTTAAAACTCTGAGGGATCACTTCATGCCCAATAGTTTTAATCCACCCTCCTGTATCCAAATCCCGCACATAGAGAATCTCATCTATGAGATTAAGCATGCTACCATTCAGATGCTTCCTACGTTCTATGGGTTAGATAGAGAGAACCCATACGACCATTTGCAGGAATTCTTAGGAATTTGTTCGACTATCAGAATTCAGGGGTTCCATCCAGAATCCCTGAAATTGTTCTTATTCCCGTTTTCCTTGAAAGACAAGGCCAAACACTGGCTTTGTACTCTCCAAACCCCTGTCCCTATCACAACTTGGGAACAGCTTCAAAAGCTATTCCTGTCTAGATTTTACTCTGTCGGTAAAACACATCAGATGCGACGAGGTATAACCAACTTCGTTCAACATGAACAGGAATCTTTCCACGAAGCCTGGGAAAGAATGAAGGAACTCCTTAGATTATGCCCCCACCACGATGTACCCAAGTGGCAAATCATTGAGTCTTTTGTTAGAGGTTTAACAGAGGGTGACACGCAGACAGTGAAATCTGCCTGTGGGGGAGCCATTTTAAGTAAAGGTGAGGATGAAATGTGGGCATTATTTGAAGCGTTGAGTGAGGATTCGTTCCATATGGCCTCAATGTCTTTAGGTAACCGTGACGATGCGTTAGCAAAGAAACCGCCTCTCAAAAAGGGCGGTATTTATGATGTAGACACCCAAGTTTTGGCAAATAAGCAAGTTGAGGCTCTGTCTCAAAAGCTTGACCAATTAATCGCGGCACAAGGGCAATCTTCTAAAGCCCATATGAAACCTGTCAACTTGGTGTGCAATATTTGCACTGACCCAGCACACGAGACCCCATATTGTCCTATGGCAGGCCAGTACCCTGAGTTTGTCCAAGAGCAGGTTAATGCTGCTCAAGGATATGCACCACCTAGGAATGACCCGTATTCCAATACTTACAACCCTGGGTGGAAGACTCACCCCAATTTCCAGTGGTCTAGCCAGCCTAGAGGATCCAATCCTAGTCAGCCTGCAAGACCCCCATATAGCAGTAACCCTGCTATCAGTCAACCCTATAGACCACCATTGATGCAATCCCAGTACCCCAGTTATGGTGCTCCTCAAGCACCTGCACCCCAGTACCAGAGTCAAGCTGTGACTCAACCACCACCACAACCTCATAGAACGCCTGGTTTTGAGGAACAAGCCTTAGCTACCCTGAAAAGCCTTGAGGCTTCAGCACAACTCACTCATTCCCATTCCCAATCTATTTCAAAGTTAGAAACCCAAATGGGTCAACTAGCGGCTTCATTTAGTCGCAGAGAGGAAGGGAAATTTCCGAGTCAGGCTGTTGCCAATCCCAAGGGAGCTTCTGTAGCTGAGAGTTCCACTTCTCAGAACCCACTATATAATGAGGAAGTTAAGGCTGTTACAGTCTTGCGTAGTGGGAAGGTGGTAGATAATAGAGTTGGGGAGAAAGAGAGAGAGATAGAGAGAGAGAAAGAGAGGGAAAAAGAGAAAGAACCTGCAATAGAAAAAGAGTCAGAAGCTTCGAGGGATAACTTTCCCGCAGCTTTAGACAATCCATTGGCATCTTATGTGCCAAAAGCCCCATTCCCATCTGCGCTTTTAGCTCCTGAGAGGAGAAATAAGAAGGGGGCCGCTATAGCTGAAATGTTAGAGGTGTTTAAAAAAGTTCATATCAATATACCTCTTCTAGATGCTATCAAACAAATTCCTTCTTAAGCCAAATTTTTGAAGGAAATGTGCACACAGCAAAGAAAGGAGCGAGTGCACTTGTCCAAATCTTTAGCCCCTGTAGACATAGCTAGTGCAGTGTGCCAATACCAAGCTCCCATTAAAAGAAAAGATCCTGGTACGCCAACCATACCCTGCTTCTTAGGAAGCCATTATATTGATAGAGCGTTGGTTGACTTTGGTGCTAGCGTGAATATAATTCCATATTCAGTTTACGCTAAAATGGAGCTTGGGACACTCCAAGCCACACCTACTATTCTTCAATTTGCAGATAGGTCTACTAAGGTACCTAGAGGGATACTGCAGGATGTTTTGGTAAAGATAGATTCTTTTGTCTTTCCTGCAGATTTTATAGTCTTGGATATGGAGCCCGTTGACATCAATAGGCCACAAATCCCTGTAATCATAGGAAGACCTCTTTTAGCAACTGCTAATGCAGTCCTTCATTGTAGGACTGGCATCATGAAGGTGTCGTTTGGGAATTTAAAGGCTCAATTACAAGTCTACAATACAGCTGTTCATCCTCATAACTTTGAGGACTGTTCTATTGTTGATCTTATTGACAAAGAAGTACAGGAGGCATTGCCTGACACTCCTACATCTACCTCCCTAGTTTCAACGGAGGATACCAAACCTGAAACACTCATGAAAAAAATGGCGATTGTAGGAAGGCGACCAAAAGAAAAATGAATTTGAGTAACGAGGAATTTCACGTCTAGCTGAAGACGTTAAACTTAGTCCCACCCACCCATTCCCCTTGTTCATACACTTGTCTAGTCGTAATATTTTGTCCAACATTGAGGACAATGTTTACTTCTAGTTGGGGAGGGTTTGTATATTCTGTTAATATGTATATGCATTTATATATGATTAATTTATTTATTGGTTCATTTAATTTGTATATACATAATAATTCATTAGTCATTATTTATCATTCTTGTGTACATGTTAACCCAGTATGATTTATTTAAAGATTATTTGTATAGAATTTGATAAATAAACATGTGTTACAATGTGAGTTTATTCTTTCATTTATATCAATTCTAGTTGTCTATTTTCTATACATTAAATGATAACTTTACTGTGATTAGCTTGTATTCAATCTTGCACATGCACGAACTTGGTTTAAATCTTCATACTTTGCAATTGGAGTATTTGATAAAAACCTGTTATAAAGTGGAGACTTATGACAATTAAAGCAAATTTTGAACCATTCGATCTTTTGTGGGACTCAAATATTCATCCTATCAATCCTTGGTTATTGCTTTCCTGTTATATTATGCATAAATGTTCAAATCATGCGTATGTTAGAATGCAAATTTCTTGTTAATCAATTGAGAATATTGTGCACATTTTTGAAAAATGATTTAAGGCCATTTCTTTCGAGTTGTTGAGCCGTGTTAATTGTTGTTAGAGTTTAGGACTCCCGTAGTACCCAATTTTGAGCCGAAAAGTTGCCAATTTTTTCGATAACTTAGCAAGCCATGGGTAACGAGGTGTCTTTTATACATTTATTTGGTATAAGTTGTCAGTTCATGTGATTTATTGCTCAAAATAAGCCATTTCTTGAAAAAGTCAAAATTTTGACTTTTCTATCGATAGCCAAACTGGCGCTATCGATAGAGAAGTTTAAAAATTCAAAAAAAATACAGCCACGGGACAGAACATACTGGCTATCGATAGCGCCAGTGCGCTATCGATAGAGATCGCGTACATTTGCTTTTTAAGTTCTTCCCGCGTGAAAAACCGTCCATTTCCACCTTGTTATCGCCTGAAACTTCCATTGCCGCCGTGTCCCTTCATCTTCAAGCTCAGTTTCCGACCACCCCAGCCATCCATTTCGCGCAAGATCGATTCCATAGCGATCCTCGCGCAGTATAGCACATTTCTGACCGATCAGTTTTCGCGTTTGCTGCGTTCCATTCGGTCACCATTTTTTGCACTTGAGTCGCATTCTTGGCGAGGACAGTGGTTCAGCGACTTCTTCACCTTCCATACTTCGTGAGTTTCTGTTCACATTCTAAAAATTTGAACTTTTTCTTAAAATGGCTTAGTTTTGTTCATATGTCATAGCATGCTATTGTTTACGTAAGAATTGCATGTAAAAAGTTAGAATAGTATGTTGGGTATTTGAGTTTAGATAATAATGAAACTTGTCCTTACATTTGTTACACTGTTTTGTGACGTGGAGTTGTGGAGTTGTGAATCTGTGAAGCTGTGAAATTAAGCCTGGATGTTAGGCTATGCATGGGTATGCATGGGCATGCATGGGCATGCATGGGCATGCATGGGCATGCATGGGCATGCATGCATCGATGCATGTAATTGGAAGTGTCGATAAAAATAAAGCCTGGATGTTAGGCAAGTTCTGAAATTTGTGATAGGATTTAAAAAAAAGAATTATCATGTGGGTTAAAAATCTGGCTGTATTGTGTGTTGATTATCATTGAAAAAAATATATATTCATGTATCTCTGAAAAAAATTCTACTGCTGACTATGTTCCTATCTGCTGCCGTGTGGTTATAAAAAAATTATACAGAGCTATGGTTCGCCAAAAGACCACCGGCAGGAAGGGCGTAGCCTTTCAGGAGCCGGCTCAGCCGAGACAGAGGAGGTCCGCAGATTCTGGACGGGGCAAGGCCCAGCGCTCACAGCCAGATTCTCCTGATAGTTCAGATTCAGAGTGGCAGCCTGTGCCAGTTCAGAGACCGTCACCCAGAGGTCAGTCGTCGGCCCAGCAGCCACGAGAGAGTGCTCCTCCATCCGGTTCACAGTTCGTGGAGGAGGAGTACATTTTTGAGGGTCCAGATATCGGCGAGACAGGCGAGCCGCGCATGCCTTGCGAGTTCGAGAGCTATGCTGAGACTGAGACTGGGTCGAGGAGAGTACCGACCCGGCGAGCTGCGAAACCCTGGCCAGTGATCCTCTCGTCGAGGAACTTCAATGTCGAGAGATACGTGGATCCGAAGGCCTTCAGATACGAGGGCTTACTGGTGGAGATCCTTCAGGATAGACACCTCAGCACCTGGCTGAGGAATGGAGGCGGGTATATGGCTAGTGTGGTGCGACAGTTCTATACCACAGCACACACAGCCGAGGATCAGCCCGAGACACTCCAGGCCGAGGTTGGAGGCCGCACTGTCAGATTCACTATAGACGACATCGCTACCTATCTGGGGTGCGAGCGTCCGTCATCATCAGCGGCAGAGAGCACTTATCTAGAGCTGACAGAGAGTCAGTGTGCTGATGCGGTGTGTGTGGACCGGAGTTTATTCGACGGTATGTACTTTACGACCGGGAACATGCATCCATCATACGCAGCTATGAACAAGCTGCTTTACTGCAATCTGCGGGCCCGAGGCACGGATTCACAGATACCGGTTGAGTCGGTTAGGCTGCTGCTGGAGTTCTTGAGCGACCACCCCATCGATATCGCAGCGTTGATCTTCAGCGAGATACGCACATTCATTGCCACTCAGCCACGGAGCAACATGCCGTACCCCCAGATGATTACAGCGTTTGCATTGGGTGCGGGTGTTGTCTCTGATGAGCCACTGCGCTGGGGAGAGGGTCCTATTACCCCGACTACACTAGCTAGGAGTATGGCAGTTCGGCCGAAGAGGCCACGTGCTGAGACCGCCGGTCCGTCAGAGCCTGCTCCTACTCCAGCTCCAGTTCCGACTCCAGCTGCTCCTTCTATGCCAGACATGCCAGATGCCAGCTCCCAGGGTTGTTTCCATCAGATCCTGGAGAGACTGAGATCGATGATGCACATCCAGCAGAGGCAGTCCGCCCAGCTTGATAGGCAGACAGCACAGCTTGACCGTCAGTCAGCTATGATGGAGAGGCATTCTGCGCAGCTCCGGGTTATGTGGCGTCGTATGGACGGCGAGCCGATTTTTGAGGCCGACCGCGCGCTATTTGATGAGCCACAGCCCGATCCGAGGTTCGACATCCCACCTGGGGATGGGCAGTGATGAGATGATGCTCAGTGTTGAGCGTGGACAGTTGTTTCTTTTTGAAAACTTCTTTGTTTCTTTTAGTTAAACTTTTTAAGTTATTGTCAGGGTTAGGTTAGGTATTTAGGATGGTTAGGGTAGTAACCTGAACAAATTACAACCATCCTAATTTTGCAGTCTTCAACTCTTTCTGTTACAACCAAAATAATTACAAGCCTATAAAGACCTTTTTGATTTTAAAATATTGTGCATTATTCTCTTGTGATTACTTGTTTATTTAAGTTTTATTTATGTATGAATTGTATCTCTGCATATATAACTTTGTTATTTCATCTCTCTTTGGTCGTTAATTAGAGCTTAATGTATAAGTTTTATACTTGTATATTTCCATTTGGGAACTCTGGGTTACTAACCTTTTTCAGAGTGAACATCTTTTGCGAGTGACCAACAGTGAGGATTTTGAAGTTGAAACTAACTATAGGTTAATTCTCATACTCTTCTTACAGTATTTTGATTTTTATCAAGATCATCCTCACTACACATTGAATACTTGCTAATTTCCTGTTAAAGATAGCATTTCTTGTATTATAAATGTTCAATTATGAATAATGATATATCTGTGGATAAAACTCCCACTATGTACATAGTATATTGTTAAAATTCTTTCTAAAAAATTCTTTTATTCATGTTTGTGAGTATCATTTCTGCAAACTCTCACGAGACTACACTCGTCCACGAGGGGTAACTTAGTGGTTTAAAAGGCTTGTTGCATACGCTAAATGCAATCGCGTTTCCCTGCGAAAGTGGCTTTTCAATTTCTAGTTTTAAAGGTTTAGCCCTTTTGCTAAGAGACTAGCAAAACCTAAGTTGGGGAGTGTGATTGTACCACAATCATACCATTCAACTATGGTATTACTATGTTCTCTTATATATATAATTGTTTAATAAATAGCGTTTTATATGAATATCTGTACAATTGGGTTTAAATCTCTATTTCAAGAAATATGTGCAGATTACATTAAATAAAGTCGTCACCGATGAAGCCCTGAAGAGCATCTCGAATCAAAGGAACGTCCGAAAAAGATCCAAAGCAGCCGAGGGAAGTACCAAAAGGTCAGACGTTGAATTCTGCAAGAAAAGTCAACATTTGACCTTGACTATCGATAGCCAAGATTCGCTATCGATAGCGCCTCTATCGATAGCGAACCTTCGCTATCGATAGCCAAGGGCGGCTGCGGGCTTAGAAGATATTTTGGGATATTTTGGGGGCATTTTGGACTTTTACCTTTTCCTTCTATAAATAGAAGTGTAACGACGACGTTTTGAGGGTTCATGACTTAAGCTCTGAATCATTACTCTGCTTTATTTTAATTCAAGTTACAGTTTATTTTCGCATTTCAATCGGTAGTTTTCATTTTCAGCAATTTCCAATTCTGCCATTTTTCTTTTAATGCCTGGCTCAATTCTCACTTGAGGATTGTTCTATCCGATTAAGTCTTTTAATTTCAGTAATTCCGATTCTGTTATTTTCCTTTTTATGCATGGCTCAGTTCTCACTTGAGAACTGTTCTTTACTTTTTCAGTCTTTTTCTTTATTTACTTAAGTCTTTTCTTTTCTTTATTTACTTCAGTCACTTTTCTTTATTTATTTCTGCCATTTTCTTTATTTCTTCAGTCTTTAAATTACCGCTTTTATTTCTTTTTCCATCCCGTGACCCCTTAAAGCTTGCCTGGATAAAGGATATTCTCCTCCAGTGATGTGTAGCTAATACTCCAAGCTTGGGTGAGGATGAAGTTGGATTCATTTTACAATCCTATTTTATAAACATCCCTCTATTTGTATTATGTGATTGCATAGTTGTGAAGGTTTTACCGCACACTATTGCCGAATATAATATCATATAATTGTACATCTGTGATTGCAATTATATAATTATGCAATGGTTCTTATTGGTATGAATACAAACCAGCATGCTTTATTCCTCATTTAAGGTGGATAGCGATATTCCATTCTTTTCGGGGATAAACTTGCCGGTCCTGTATTCATAATCTTTTTGGGACTTCATTCTTGTAGTTGGAAGAACCACCATACATAATTACTATAGTGTGGATTTTATAAACATAAATTGTTTAATTGATATTCAATAGGCTTCTCACCCAAGTTCCGCTCAATCCACCAACTTAACTGCATTTTTATTAAGCTTTATTAAAATTACTTTGTTTTCGCTTCGATCCAATCGGAGCAGTTACCACCAACCAATTTAATTGACAATATTCTTTCCGCTTGAATTGATTCTAAAGAGTCTTTTTAATATAAACCTGCACTTCCCAGTGGTTCGACACCCGTGCTCACTAGTCACAATCGAATTGAGATTAATTGTCACGCGGTTTATAAATTATTAATTCTGATCACTGACGGGGAATAATCTCCCTCGTCGTCAGAGCTGATCAAGTAGTATATTTCATGTATCAAATCAATGATACGGTAAAACAGTAGAGTTCACAAATAGATTATAAATCATGTTGATTAAAGGAAATTCATAAAGTGTACATGATTCTCAAAGTAGTTACAAAATGGATATATCATTATCAACAATGAAAGATTACTTATTCCTACCTCAATATGTCAGTGTTTCCAACCCTTTGCGACTTCATGAGCCTTCCAAATGCAATACTCAATGCACCCAAATGCAAGTGGTCCTCCAAGGAACCTTCCAAACTGGAATCAACAAATAATGCAAGCATGGAATCACTATCAAGCATAAAAGATTCATAACTCAAAAGAAACACGACTCACTTCCCAAAATTGCTCACACACGACTTTAAAGACTTAAAATCCTAGAACACCCAACCAAAAGACTTAAAACTTACGAAACTCAAACCCAAGAATAACTAGATACTACACTTCGAATTTTGTGGCCAAATGCCAAAAGGCTTAGGAAATATACATCGAAAAAGATGACGGTTATAGGAAAAGGGTAAATCTAGTATATCCAAAATATTGCCCTCGGCACAAAGAATTTGACTATAAGACTAACATATTTAGGAACTAGACTCCATAAGCTTTCTAAACAAACCAAGAACACTTAAAAAGAAGACCAGGTACAATGGTTATGCTCCAAAAGACAATTAGAGAAAGAGGGGACAGCTGAGAAGGAAAAGAAAAGAAGAAAGAAGAAGGTCCTATCGATAGGCACATCAACCCTATTGATAGGCAACATTATCCTATCAATAGGAACAACATCCTATCGATAGGAGTAACACCCTATCGATAGAAACACCCTATAGCCTTAAAAACCTGCAGACCAAGACCCTCCCCTATCGATAAGGATGCTACCCTATCAATAGGGCTAGCTTGAAAATGCCCAGTAATGTGCAGCAACGAACCCATTTTTCGCAAAAACCTTTTAACACTTCACCAAATCAAAATCCAACCATTCAAAAGTTAGATCTAC
>JAESVK010000764.1:17670-40411 GCA_017140935.1 Hamamelis virginiana
GCAAAAAAGAAGGTAGGATCATCTGCCACATCATATATGATACATTTTTTTAACAATCTTTTTGGAAGGTATAGCATTTTCTACTATTTTATGAATCAGCTGGATCCGCAAAAGAAGCTCAAACAAAAATGGGCAACACGGGTGCTCTTGAAAAAAAATTAAAAGAAAGGACCAAAAGGAATGGGATACCCCAGCAGCGGACTTGTGTGAGAATTAATAGGTTGATTGAAAACTATGAGACAATCAATACTCATTGCCTGTGATATATGTTGCTTTTTGGCCAAATTCCTTGGTTTCGGCCTTCAAAAACATGTTTTTAGCTATTTTCATAAGTTTTCTCTCGCTAAAAATTTTTCCTATAGAAATTTGAATTCGGATTCAGGAACAGTCTACACTGGAGCGATCTATTAGATTTTAGTTATTAAATTTTGGTCTTAGATTGCAACTTTGCATTTTTTGTTAATTTTCCTTTTATATAGTTATGCTTTAATTATTACCTCTTGCACCATTTATGTGCATTAATTAATATTCAAAATGCCTAAAACATCCTTATATATTGGAGAATTTTCAAAATCATTACATTTTGTGCACTAATTATGTACCTTCCTGTAATTAATTATGTATATTTTGTGTACTAATTAATTTACCAACAACTATTTTAGGAATCATTTTGTAGTAGAAAACTAAAGAGAAACCGATTAATATACTAAGAATCATTTTAACGCATTTTTATAATATAGAGACTGAAGTAAAATAGACCAATACCTTAGGGACCATTTTGACTCAGTTTATAGTCTTGTGCATGTGCCTTGTATTTTGTATTGATACAATGTGGATTACACGAAGCCCGCCCCCTTTTAACGGGGGCCCCACTGCACTATAAGTGGGCTGGGGTGTCGGGGGTAGCGAGCCCTAGCCCAAATTATTTTAGGGTAACTTGTATACGGATTTGTGGGATTATTTTGTTCCATGCATGTAGGAGAGCAAGAGGAGAGTAGAGAGAAATACTTGTAACCCTGGTTTTTCATAGCTTACTAAAAAGAATCTCTCTACCATTGTGGACGTAGGCAATTAATCTTACCAAACAACGTAAATCTTGTCTTGTGTGCGCTTGTAATTTTTACTTTATTTTACTTTCTTTGCTATCGTGATTTGTGATTAGAACATATAGTATATATCATGACTAAAGTAGAACCTGACCCAAACATTAATGGTAATATCTATAATTTACATTCTTTTTTTTTCTTTTTCTTTTTTTTTTTTCCAATTTAATATAAACTACAGCGTTTCTTCCACAAATAAATTCCCCCAAACTAACGCAATGGGCAACCCTTTTTCAGTCCAAGTCTTTTTTTTTTCTTCTTTTTTTTTTTTAAGTCTTTTTCAGTCAAAGTCCAGAATTTGAAGAAGGGGTGAGATTGTTAGTTCTGCATCAATTCAAGAAATAACGCCCATCCATGGCATGCAAATGTCCTCATGTCATTACGAAAATGGCACATCATGTCAAATTGTAACAGTTCATATATTAATTTTCTTTCATTTTGATTTTCAGCATGATGAAAAAATAGTTGATAATTCATATATTTATTTTCTTCCATTTTACTTTCTACGTGATGAAAAAATTGTAACATCGGTGTCTTTGCCAGCTAGTTGGCTCTAAGTTGTAAAAGAAAGCAAATTAATCCAGTTCGATTTCAGGTCAGTCCATTTCGAAGCTCGTCCAGCTAGGTTGATTTGTTAGATAATTAATATAGTTCAAACTAATTTAAATATTGCGTGCTGTTTGAGCTAAGCTCATAAAATATCTTACTCGGTTTTGTTGGGTTGTGAGAACTGAGCGGGAATATTTTTTGTACAGTTACATGAGTTGCATTCACTACCTCTTAATACTTTTTTGGAAAAAAATTTCAATGACCCATGTGTTAGCCCTAAGGTCTTTGACCTAATTTTGAAGATAACTAAACAATACGTACTTTCTATCTAACAAATGGTTAAGTGTTGTCTCCATAGATTTTTGAAGTCATATATCTTGTTGGAATTCATCAACATATTCCAAGAAATTCAATGCGCACCATATTTAAATCAAATCAAGTTCATGAAATTCAAGTTCAATCCTTGGAGATCAACTTGAAGACAAGCTTATGGAGACCTTTTGAAGCCAAGTTGCTCTCCTTGTGATTAGGAACTTTTTGTAAGGTTTCTCTTATGTTCAATATTGCATAGCTCAAGAGAAAACCATTCTAACTCATGTTGCATCAGCATTCATACTTGAAAATGTTTTCAAACTAGCTCAAAAATGTTTTGGAACACTTAGTTAACTTGTTCAAGTGTTATAAGTTGATTTGGACTTAAGAATTTCGAAATATTGACATTGCAACTTCTCTAGTCGACTCACACCTTAGTCCTAGTCAACTAAATGAAGGCCAGAAGCAGTGTCTTGAGAAATCTTAAGCTAGTCGACTAAACACCTTAGCCTAGTCGACTAATGGTTCTCTAGTCGACTAAGAACCTTTTACCAGTCGACTAAGAGCAGGTCAGAAGCCATATTTAAGAAGCAGAGCTGATAGTCGACTAAACCTCTTCTTCCAATTAACCAATCGATCCCGGAAATTTTTCTAAGTGAGTTTTAAAGTTGCTAATCAACTAACCCTTTTGTTTCTAGTCGGCTAACAAACCCAGAAAATGTTTCAAAGCTTTTTAACTGAGCTAGTCGACTAACACCTTGTGCCTAGTCGACTAACTGAGCCTGGGAAGCCAAAACCTTTTGAAAATCAGCTTGCTAGTCGACTAACCACCTTCTCCTAGTCGACTAATGACTCTGCAACTTCAAAACGACTCTTTCTCTTTATAGCAAATCAAGCATTAAATGAGCCTCACCTACCCCCATCTCTTCCAATCAGACTCTAGGGTTTTCAAACGGCCATTGTGGCTCTTGTTCATTATATATAGAGCTCTTACTCTCATTTATGAACTACCGACAACATTACTCTCATTTATTGAAAGCATTTACTCTCACTCACTCATTCATTCAAGCTTCTCTTTGTGAATATATTTGAGCTATATTTATTGAGCATTTGAGAAGTCATTAGTGTGCTTGTATTTATTACAAATCAGCTTGTTGGAGCATTCATTGTAACATCATCTTCTAGTTTATATTGAGAAACTTAAGGGTTTTGTGAAATTCTTGTAAGTAAGTGTCTTCCACCTTTGAAAGAAGACAGTTGTAAAGGTTTCTCCATCTTGAAGGAGTTTTGTTAGTAAATTAATCCTCTCGACGGAGTTCTTGAGGCGTGGATGTAGATGGAGATTGAACCACGTTAAAAATCCTTGTGCTTGAATCTCTCTAACTCAATCTCTTTCATTTCAAGTTATTTATTTGATATATTAATTGTTGAGATATTGTTCAAGCTTGCATTCTAGTTATTTAAAGTTCAAGATTTCAAAAACTATCTATCTCATTTTTAAAATCATTTTTATTTGCCTATACTCTATTCACCCCCCCTCTAAAGTATATTTTGGGCCAGCACCATGTTTTCTAAATATTCTCTCAATGAACCCTTGTCTTAGTTATTTATCTCAATGGACCTATGTGTAATTTTTTGGATAAAAATACCCTTCTAATGGTCTTCTTTTTTTTCTTTTTTCGAAATTTTGTAGTTAATCCCTGCTAGATTACGTAATCCTCAACAATGTATATAATCTCCAATCACCACTTTAACATATATATAATTCCCATATAAATACATAATTCCCAATCCCCAATTTTATATAGAATCTCCAAATTTCCTAATAAGCTCCAATCTCCACTAGGTCACATCATTGCATCTCTATAATCAACTTTAATATCCCATCAATATTATTTTATTAAAAATAATGATTAATAAATAATCCCTAAAATAACTAAGAATACCTGATCACCATATTAATACATAATTTGAAATATTTCACATAATTCCCAATCCCTAATTATCATATGTATAGTCGCATCAAATTTACTCCAATCACATAATACCTACACTTGTACCATGGTTACATTTTAATTAAAAATATAATAATATATTATAATATTTGATGTGATGTATAATTAATGCATTTTTTTAATGAGAATTGGAGATCCTTTGTTAACTTGGGGATTTTTTGAATAATTGGGGATTAGGGATTCTATGTTCCAATAGGAATTACATATTAATGTGGAGATTGTGGATTATTGCATTTAGGGGGAATTACCTGAAGAATTGGGGATTATTAGTAAACTTGTAGGGGAAATTTTAAAAAAATTGACAGTTAAAATGGCATAACAGTAATTATACTTAGTTAATAGGGCATTTTCATCAACTTAGATTCATTGAGGTAAATAACTAGTCGGTGATTCTATTGCCACCCACCCATATTGCTAGTGGCACCCACTTGCTACCTACACCCACCAATAAAATTTTAAAATATAATATTTGCTACATACACCCTCTATAATACCCAAACTAACCCCAACTCAACCAACCCTAAAACATAAGTTTCTTTTTTACACCCACTTAATACCAAAAACCCCAAATATATGTATATATATATATATATATATATATATATATATATATATATATATATATATATTATTTCCATCCGAAGAAGAGCTTGTTTTATTCACTTCACAAAGAGAGCAATCCAACTAGTCTGCCATTCATCCCACAAAGGACCTTATTTTCTTCACTCCATGAAGATAAAGCAGGCCAACCATTTTGTAATATATTCTAACTTAGTGTGCTAAATATTTTAATAAGTTCAGCTGACAATTGTTGAACATAGGATGATATTCTACTAGTGCCTATTGATTATTCTATAATGTTCAACATCCCCTACTAAACATTTTTTTATGTCCGGTTGGGGTAACTGAACATAGTGATATATAAAGTATTCCATTACCTATATTTGAACATTGATTGATGTTAAATATCGCAGAAATAAACAAAAGTACGGACTTGAAATTAAAATAATTTTTAAAAAGTGAATCATACTTTAAAAATTATACGTTTTCATTGTTGAAATCATCCCACATGACCACTTCATTATCCATCAATCAATAAACACCTTTTTTTGTTAGAGTTTTTAGAAAATTATACGAGTGTGCAAAGGTTTGTGAGATTAGGGTTTATGAAAAATATATGAATGTGGGAAAAAGAATGTGGGTGCAGAAGTAATATGGAGTATGATTTATTTTATTTTATTTTATTTTATTTATCTAATATTACCCTTAATAGTAAATTTACATGTGGGTATAATAGTAATAAAAAATTTTATTAATTGGTGGGTGTCACTAGCAATATGGGTGGGTGGTAATAGAATCACCCATAACTAATACATGGGCCCATTGAGGGAATATTTGGAAAATATGAGTCCATTGAGAAAAAATTTCCTACTTTTTTCTCAAATTGTGAAATTGCCACCCTCTCTCTCTAGCTTCTTTTGTTTTCCAAGTTTTGAGGTTCACACATTATTCAGACTATCACACAAGTGTTCACAAATTCAAAATATTAACTGTCTCGATCTCACTCTATATTCTTTCTCATAAGTAGGTCCTACGAGCATAAATGCGTATTGCATGAGGTTTAGGTCATTACTAATAATGAAGGAAGTTAGATACATAGTGCAAAATGGGCAACCAAGTTCCAAGTCTTTGAAAGACTCACGAGTTGCAAGTTGCAACCAAAGTCCTAAATGGTGGGGCTGGCCAGTGTTTTAGTCTACAATACTACAAGGCCCAATGATAGCTCTTTCACCCAAGTTGGCTGGTAGTGATGAGCCAGAGTGCAAATTAAAGACTAAAATCATCTTTATTATTGAGATGAGTGATATTCTTGCCGAAGCTCTTTGTACTATATTCAAGAATAGAGAACATTTAATTTGCAAACCCAGTCATATATCCCCTTTCTATATTCCCTTGATTAATTTGGAAAATTGTTGCATTACTATTTTGCTATTGTCGAACATAAACATAAGCTTGAGAGTTATTCTCTTAGTATTTGTCTTTTTCTAAAATGATGAAATTTCCTCTCTCTCTCTCTCTCTCTCTCTTCCTTTTCTTTTGGTTTCCGAAGTTCTGAGGTTCACACATGACACATCTTTCATTTTTTGTTTTTTTTTCCCTCTCTTTTTTTCATGAGTAAAAACTATGTTCACAAATTAATTCATAATCTAAACCCTATCTATGTATATCCTCCATAATAAATAACACCACTCTAAACCACATTTTGGCCACCCATCCCTTTCTTTTTTTCACTTGCAATGCTTTGCTAGATTGCCTCTTCTCCTACCCTCCATCTCCATATCATTGGATTAAGGTAGCTTTGCCAATTGCCTCCTCTGTATCTATGAGAATGAGATTGGTTTGGTCTATTTTCCTCCCTTCCAACCTCGTCTTAATATTCATAAATCCACCAACCTTTACTACTGCCAATGCCTCGCCCTCACGAAATGAAACCGATAAACTTGCATTGCTTGCCTTCAAGGATCAATTAAGTACTCAAGCTTTACTTTGAGTTATGAGCTCATGGAATGAATCTCTCCATTTTTGTGAGTGGAGTGGAGTTTCATGCAGCCGTCGGCACCCTGGAAGAGTCACTGCCTTGAATTTAGTTGGTCAAAAGTTGGTTGGTTCAATACCTCCCCACATAGGAAATCTCACCTTCCTAAGTTGGATCTCTCTTGAAGAAAACATGTTACGAGGTGAGATTCCTTCAGAGATTAGGCGATTATTTCGACTACAACGTCAGCAATAATGGTTTTGAAGGGGAGGTCCCAAGCAATTTATCTCATTGTTCAGCTCTTGAAACCATTGATATGAGCTACAACAGTCTAGTAGGTAAAATTCCAGATGAGCTGAGGTATCTATCAAAGAAAATCCTTGTTTTCACAGTTGTTCAAAATAATCTCATAGGAAGTATCCCACGCTGGTTTGGAAATGCTTCTTCACTCATCAAACTATCCATGGCACGTAACAAACTAGGAGGAAGCATTCAAGAAGAGCTCGGGACAGTACAAGAATTCGGACATTTAGTGACAAATTGGAATTTGTCACTAAAAACCTTCCTTTTGTGATGAATTTCATGATCATCACTAAACGGTCGTACAAAAACTAATTTCTGTGACGAATGTATATAAAAGTCATTAAAAGCCGTCACAAATGCTCTCCCACCAAAAATTTCCTGCCAAAATAAGGCGGGAAATGTCTTTTGTGATGCACTTTTAACATCGTCACATAAGGTATTAAAAAAACGACGTCGTTTTTCATTAATTGAGATTTTTTGTGACGCTCCTTGACTTGCACAAATAAAGACTTTTTGGTGACGGTGACTTTGCGGTCACAAAAAATCTAAAATATTATTTATTTTTCTATATACATTAAATGTATGGTTTTTGTGACAAAAGTATATCATCGTCACAAAAACAAAAACAAAAAGAAATGACATCATAGGAACATTTTGTGACGATTTATGGTTTGTCGCAAAAGAATAATATTTTGTGACAATTTATGTATCGTCACAAAAAATATAAACTATTATTTATTAAATGTAAGCTTTTTTGTGATGATATCTAACATTGTCACAAAAGTAAAAGCAAAAAAGCCGAACACATGGAAATTTTTTGTGACAGTTTATGTGTTGTCACGAAAGGTAGTTCATTTGTGACAATTTTTTGTTGTCACAAAAAGTATAAAATATTATTTATTAATTTGATTTATTAAATGTGACTTTTTGTGATGAACTGTAGCATTGTCACAAAAAGTGGTTTTTTTTTTTTGATTTTTTTTTACTAATAAAAAAACAATATAGGTTCTATATGCAATTTACATGGTTTGAATGATGAAACGAATTAGGCTAATGCTCTTTAACCAATAATCCAAGTTTTTGTTGGTGTTATATATTTAAAACAAATTTAAATATAAGATATATTTGTTTTCTAAACTTATATTAAATATAAATATATTTAAAATAATATATTTTTAAAATTAAATGGTTCAACTGTTACCCCAATAGTTTGACTGGGGTGGCTTAGTGCAACCCACTTCCTTCAACAGACCAATTACCAGGCTGGGTATGATAATTAACATAACCTTACACATCATTGTATAATAAAAATATAATAATAATGAATTAAAATTAATTTTAATATAAATTTATAATTCAAATTATTTAAATTAATTTGGGCAATTTCCATGAATAATCCTAAGTTTCCAAAATATTACGGCTTCGAACCCGATACAAAACATATCGCAGCAATACACCTATTACTGTTTTTTTTGGATGAAATTACCTTTAAAATTGAAGTTTGACCAATTTGTACAGGATCCCCAATTTTATATATAATCCCCAAAAATAAACAAAATCCTCAATCCCCAATTTATCTAATAATTACCAATATTATACATAACCCCCAATTCCCAAATTTATAAACAATTCCCAATATTGTTAAGAATCCCCAATCCCCTATATGTCACGTCAACATTTAATGCTGGTCATTCAATGTCCCCTGAATTTTTAATTAAAAAAAAATTATTACAAATAATTAATCACCAATTTAACACGTAATCCTCAATTTTATAAGCAATCCCCAATTTTTTACAGAGCCTCCAAAACCCAATTGCTGACGGAATACCCAATTTATCACAAAACTCCCAATACCCATATTTGTACAGTATCCTCATGTGTACACATAATCCCCAAAATTAAACACAATCCCCAACTTTTCTAATAGTCCTCAATTCCAATATGTCATATCATGCATGTCATTCAATATCCCCCTATATTTAACACATGTCATTCAATGTTCCCCAATCCCCAAATTTATACACAATCCAATGATTGGAGGGTATTTATGTCCTAAAAAAATATTTTCGTAATATGTTTTGGATCGGGTTCGTAGCCATAATATTTTGGAAACTTAGGATTATTCATGGAAATTGCCCAATTAATTTTAAATAATATTAATACTAAAAATATTATAAACTAAATTTAGGATTATATATCCATAAGCCGAAACCGATGTATTAACTAATTTCTACCATTAATTAAGTTCAAGGGTGCTTTTAATATATATATATATATATATATATATATATATATATATATATATATAAAACTAATTTGAACATCTTAAGTACCTCATGGTACAAAATTGGACCTCATGGTTAAGGCTCTGAGACTTTTGGATATTTATTTCAGACTTTTAAATTATTATATTTTTCTTTATTGCTATATTTTGAAATTTTGACATTGGATCACCATGATTTTCGGCGTGCATGACATCCTAAGGTACATTATCTAATCTAACGGTTAGTTTTTATAAGTGCGCATGAAGCCCATAGACAAGTGTGGGATGAATATTTTGAAAAACTGACCGCTGGATTAGATAATGTACCTATGGATGTTTTGCATGCAAAGAATCATGGTGATCCAATATTAGGATTTTAGAAAATAGCAATGTAAAACTGCGATGGCCGAAAACTGTCACGGTTTTTCTCATTAACATTTATGAGAAACCGACCATTAGATCACCGTGATTTTTGACATACCACACATGCATAAGTATAGAATCTAATCCAACGGTCAGTTTTTCAAAATATGCATCCCACACTTGTCTATGGGCTTCATGCGCACATAATTCTGTTTTATATTATATAGTACCTATGGATGTCTTGTATGCAAAAAATTATGATGATTATTCAATGTTAGAATTTCAGAAAATAGCAATAAAAAATTACCACGGCTAAAAACTGTCACAGCTTTTCTCATTGACATTTCTGAGAAATCGACCGTTGGATTAATGTGATTTTTGGCATACCACACATGCATAAGTATAATATATGATCCAACAGTCAATTTTTCAAAATATGTATCCTGCAATTATTCATGGACTTCATGCTTACATAAGCATATGCTGATCGGATTATTTCCATATAAATATTTATACTTATACATAAGAATTAATTACTTAAAATTTAATTAATTTTAAAAGCCCTAAACAATAAACTGAGTCATTTGGGTTTGGCGGTAAAGGTATTTTAATAATATCGTGTATCTATGCATCTCCCTCTAATTTTCCCTCGCAAAACCCCCCCACCCGCAAAATCTGATCGATTGAAACCCTAAATCTTTCAATCTCCTCTCCCTCTTGCTCTCGATTTCATATCTCTCTGTTGGTGTTGTCCCTATCTTCTCTCATGGTGCATTCTCTCTCTCTCCCGTGTCCGATCAGTACATAGAGTCCGATTCCCTCTGTTTCGTCGGTATCCGGCCTAAGCAGCTCGCCGGCAACAGCCACTTCTTGTGGCGGTGCGGTCCCTCTCTACTCTCGAGTTCATATCTTCTGGTATGTACATTAATGTCACATTTTATTTATTGATTTTCTATTTCGAACCCTAAATCGTTATATATATATCGGTGCCTTCTCTGTTTCTCTCTCTTGTCCGATGACGAACGGTTTTGATTGGTGGTGTTTCGCTGGAATCCGGCCTGTGCAACCTGAGCAGCTTGCACGCATCAGCCACTTCTTGTGGTATGTTCATTTTAATCTTATGTTGCATTCTAACTTGCATCGATTCGATTCAATGTCATATTTTAGTTTGGTTGCTTTGATTATTGCATGATTAGTTGATAACAAACATAGTTTTCAAAGCTTAGTGGTTGATTTTTCGATTATTCGTTTATTATTATAACTCAATTGCAGTATTTGGGCTTGATTCATTTTAAAGCTAATTTGGCTGATTGCTCTTTATTATCCCTCTCATTTTCTGTACACAAGTGATAATGGTTCATTTTCTAGAACAGAAGGTAAAGAGTAGGTTTATCATCCGGTCATCATAAGGTCTTTCGATTGTTTAGAATAAGAATATTCCTCAATGGCCAACAAAATGTCCAAAATTCAATATTCCCAATGGTTCATTTTCAATACGCTTTGATTGGTGTCAACTTTTGACATATCATAAAAAAACTTGAGTATATTTTCGGATTTGTTTATAAAAATTAATTGAATAAAATAGATATGGTCATCCCATCTGGTCAATTTATCAATAATAAATGTCACAGCTCCTATAAATGATATTTCAAGGTTACCTATAGGTTAAATCCCAAATGCTTTAAAACTAAGGAACCAATATAAATGTTAAAGACATTGCAGCAAATATGGTAAATATCGTGTGATGAAATGAATGTTTTATTCATTCATTAAAATCAGAAGATTTCTTGTATGTATACAAGCAGAAAAAGGAAAAAAATATTAGAGGTTAAAGAAAGTGATTCAGTTATGTTGATTTTTAAAAACATGTTAAAGTAGGGATTTTAATTAAGTGCTTCTAGCTATCCAGTGAATCCTCCCTATATATATAGAGAGACTTAGTATGCCAAAAGGACATGTGACTTAGATTGCCAAAGAACATTAAATCTGTCCCATTGAATAGGACAGATTTATGCCCAGAGTATGTCCCAGCTGCGATAATTAATAATAGACGGCGCTGAGATACTAATGGCAATGCCGATTTTATTAATGATGAAGGTACTGATGAAAGAATTGATGAAGACATTTCATTGCGATTGGATAGTTCTGATGAGGAAGGTTTTATTGGTAGTGATAGTGATAGTGACTCAGACGACCGACACAGTTGTAGTGCATTAATTTAGATCCCATTACACCTATGCAAGGTAACAAGATGTTTGTGTGAATCTATGTGTTTTTTTTTTCCTTCCATATGTTTATATATGTATTGTGAAGTTTATGTTTATTGGTTTCACATATATGTTTGTTTTGTAGATATCTTGTTGATTAGAAATGACAGGACCTAGACGCTACCGACCCTTAGGACAAACCACACTGGTGCCACGAGCAGTGCCAGAGAGGACGAACTCTGCTTCCGTTACATAGCAGAGTTTGCCTAATAGCAACGATGGTAAGGATACATGATTATCATGTCATTTTAAAAAATAAAAATAAAAAAATGCCGAAATTAATTTTTCGTAATGTTTTCTTTATTTTTGTTGTTGTAGCTATAGCATCAGACCCGCCTCCGCGTCCACAAAGACGTGGACGAACACGGGGGCTTGCATTGAATAAAGCCACTCGTGGTGGTCGAAAGTTGGAAATGAAGTTTGTAGAAAATTACCTTCGATCGCTTGGTTCTGGTGCTGAACACTTCACTACTGAGCTGGGGAGCATCCACGCTCAGAGTTGTCTCCCCTTATCAGGGATGCCTCTAAAATCCCAGAAGATGCTTGGATGAAGATTTATTCAAAGATTGAGGTGAATGAAGTTAATTTAAGGAGCTCATGTTACATGTTTTGATTTCAAATTAACATATACTATATATGCTTAACTAAATTCAATATTCATCTGTGGGAAAAATTCCAAGTGAATATTCATGAAAGTTCACCTCGAATGGCTATATATAGTATTGTGACAACTGCACATAAGACTTGGCACTATAACAACAAGAAACATTACAAATACATTTTGGCCAAGTACGAGAGTGAAACACATGCAAGGCAGGAGCTACCAGGGGACACCACTTCAAATGATTGGCAGAAATTGTGCAATCTTTATTAGTTTCTTTATTGAACATTAATCACATCACGCCCATATTATAAATATCCAAAGTTAGTAAATGAATTAAAGAGAAGATAAAGACAAAAAAAAAGTAAAAAAAAAAAAGAAAAGAAGAGAGAATCATTTCTACTATGAAGTGTTTAGATAATAAGTTACCAAGTCCAAGGACTAAGTGTTATTTAAAATCTAAAATTTCTTTCTTTCTCCTTGATCTATTTTACTTAAGTGGCTCTCTTAGAAACTACCTAGACAAAAATTTGCTATACTATTAACATTATGTTAGTATTAATAGTATAACAATAGCTAGTATATTGAATATTTTTAGTTTCATGATTGTGATACACTTTATAATCCTCTCTAAATTTGCATATTATAATGTTGTGCTTCTACTGAACTTATTTTATTTTTTCAATTGAGCTTTATCACTATTCTCAAAGACAAACGTATTTTGCACATCACATATGTTTATTAAACTTACTTTTTTTTCTTTAATTTTGCAGATATTATGGTGGGGTTAACTTGGAGGAATAATGGACAAGTGTTGGGGATAACTTGGAAGAAATAATGGACAACTGGCGCAGAATAAACTTCATTTTTTACTACACGCATAATAAATTTCATTTTTTATAAGTTTTCTTTATTTTTATAGACAATGTGGAATAGTCAACTATATTTAACAACTTTTAGACAATGTTTGTTTTTATTTTTCTTCCTAAATTATTTGTGCACAAAATTTATTATTTTAATTTCAATAATGTTCAAATTTGTTGGAGAAATAATTAATTGAGTTTGTTATTTATTATATATTTATTATATATATAGGGAAGATACTATAAGGCCGGCCTTACGCAACTTTGCATAAGGTCTGCTCCATATGGCGAATTTTAGATGTCAGTTCATAAAACTGACCGTTGGATTACATGCCCCTCCTCTGTATGTCATGCCTTCAAAAAATCACAGTGATCTGACGGTTGGTTTTTGAAATATGTCATTGTGAAAATATGCAACTTATTTATTCTTCAAAATATAACTATTTTTTAACGGCAATTATTTCAAAAACCATCCGTCGGATCATTGTGATTTTTTGCAGGCATGACATACAGAGGAGGAGCATCTAATCCAACGGTCAGTTTTATGAACTGTAATCTAAAATTAGCCATATGGAGCTGACCTTACGCAACTTTGCGTAAGGCTGACCTTATAGTATCATCCCTATATATATATTATTTGTGATTTAAAGACAGATAATATAAGAATTATGTGGTTTAATAGGTCATTAAAAAGTTAACTTTTATGACGATTAATGATCGTTACAAAAACATAATAAAATAAAAGATTTAAAAAATCCTTTTGTGACGACATAAATTTCGTCACAATAAGATAATTATCTTTTGTGACAATAATTATGTCGTCGCAATATGTTTTAATTTAAAAATAAAAAATAATATTGGTGACAATATTTGCATCGTCACTAATAATTTATGTCATCACAATAGGCATATTATTTGTGACGAATTTAGATGGACCAATGGACTTTTAGTGATGACTAATGCAAAGAATTTGTGACAATACATACGTCACAGATAGTATAGTCGTCACTATAAAAAATACCTTTTAGTGACGATTTCAGATGGACCAATCGATTTTTTGTGACAAAAATAGAGAAGCATTTGTGACAAAATATGCATCACAAATTGTCTACTTTTAGTGATGTTCCTTATATCGTCACTAAAAGGAATACCTTTTAGTGACGATGTGGTAGCGTCGTCACAAATACCCTTTTATGACTAGTCTACAGTGACACCTTGGTGACGCTCCATAAATCGTCACTAAAGGCCTTTAGTGACGATAAAATTGAGTTTTAGTGACAATTGTACACGTCACTAAATGTCCAATTTCTTGTAGTGGGAGACTCTCAAATTTGGAATTCCTGCAAATTGGTATAAATAATTTATCAGGGACAATTCCTCCTCTTCTTTACAATCTATCTTCGCTTACGTACTCTTATAGGTATGGTATCCAACCAACTATACGGAAGAATCCCATCAGATATTGGCCTCACTCTTCCTAATCTTCAATGGCTTTTAATTGCAGACAACCAATTCACAGGGCTAATACCCAGTTCATTGCCCAATGCCTCGAGACTTGTACGTATCAATTTCGCTGTGAACCATTTTAGCGGAATCATGCCAAAAACCACGGAAGCTTGGGGAGTCTAAAATCTTTACAATTTAATCACAATAAGTTAGAAACCACGGAGGCTGAAGGTCTTGGTTTCCTTACTTATTTGACTAACTGTAGCAACCTTCTGGAGCTGAATATCGGAGGCAATAGTTTCAGAGGCAAATTACCAGTTTCCATTGCTAATTTCTCTACATGGTTTGAAGTGCTATATATGGGAATGAACCAGATATCAGGAACCATTCCTCAAGGACTTGTAAACCTGCAGGTCGGTCTGACTTTTTTGGGAATGGACACCAACTTTATCATAGGTGAAATTCCTGCAGGTATTGGAAAATTTGAAAGGTTGGTGGAACTCTACCTTTATCAAAATTATATTTCAGGGAAACTTCTTTCCTCACTTGGAAACCTCAATCAATTGAATCAATTGTTCCTGAATGATAATAATTTAGAAGGCAACATTCCTTCCAGCTTGGGAAATTGTCAACACCTTGACCTACTGTCACTGTCCAACAACAACCTCACCGGTGACATTCCTAAAGAAGTTGTAAGCATTTCTTCAATGTATCAATCATTAGACTTATCTCAAAAATCTTTATCCGGATCCTTGCCCGCTGAAGTTGGTGACATGAGCCATCTTGAGGAATTTGACGTTTCTAAAAACAGAGTAGGGGGAGAAATTCCAAGTACGATTGCCAACGGTTTGATGTTGGAGCGCCTTGTAATGGGGGATAACTTATTTAATTTGATGGAAGCATTCCTTCCTCCTTCAGCACGTTAAAAAGCCTCGGTATCCTTGATCTCTCAAGAAATAACTTATCAAGAAAAATTCCAGAATACCTCCAGAATTTTACTCTTCGACGAAATTTAAACTTATCTTTCAATAGCCTTGAAGGAGAAGTACCACATGATTGGGTCTTTCGAAATGTAAGCGCATTTTCAGTTATTGGAAACAAAAAACTCTGTGGGGGGATTAGGGAATTGGGGCTGCCTGCATGTAAAATTCAAGGCCGAAAGAAAAATAACAGGTTTATTGCTCTTAAAGTAGTAATTCCATTAATTGTATCATGTTCCATCTTAGTAGCATGCTTCTTTGTTGTTTTTTCTAGAAAAGGAAATCTGGAAGGAAACCTTCAACTATGTCACCCACGGATGAACAATTTCGAATGGTTTCTTACACAGAACTCCTTCAAGCTACCAATGAATTCTCATCATCAAATATGATTGGTGAGGGAAGCTACGGCTCCGTGTATAAAGGAATTTTGAATGAAGATGGAATGACAGTGGCAGTGGAGGTGCTTAACCTCCAACAAAAAGGAGCGTCCAAGAGCTTCATGGCTGAATGTGGGTGAATATCTTCATCACCATAGCGGATCATCGATCATTCATGGTGATTTGAAGCCAAGTAATATTTTACTTGATCAAAACATGACTCCTCGTGTGGATGATTTTGGAATGGCAAGGTTTCTATCTAAAATCTCATGCATTAATACTTCTCAAAATCAGTCGAGCACAATTGGGATAAAAGGAACTATTGGCTATATAGCTCCAGGTAAGTATTTCACCATTTATTTTCTCAGCCTTTTTCATATTATATACAATACAAGTGTGCTTAAATATTTGATTAATTTATTGAAGTTTAAAAGTTAGCATTAAAAATCTTATGGCAATATATGTGAACTAGCCAACCTGAATAGGGAGGCCCTCTCGTTCACTCTTTGGGGGGGTGTTTCTTGAGTGGATTGTGGATGATGTTTATCCGTCTCGATTTATCCTTCTCTGTTATCCTTCTCTATTATCCACGTTTATCCTTCTCTATTATCCATTCAATATAGGGTTTTTGAAAAAGGGATAAGAGTTTGTAAAAATTAGGAGTTGCCACCTTATTTTTAGGGAACAAGGAAACCACAAAAAAAGTTTTTTTTCAATAAAACATTGACCCCATATTTTGGAAAAGTATGGTCTTTTGAATCAAAGTTGGATTTGGGGGCTAGGTTACGAAGTGGGAAGGTTTCAAGGAACTCCTTGTAGGCACGCACCTCGCCCTAATTAAAGGTCTCCTAATTAAGTTTGGGCTTTATCAAAATCTTTTCAAGACAATCCTAATATATCTAATCAACCACAAAATATGAATAATAATATATAATAATAATATATAGTACAAAAAGTATACAAGAAACCTAAGGATCTTAGGAGACTAGAAGTCAACCTAAGATTGGACTTGCGCCCTATTGATTGCCTACGTACCTTATCAATTGCTTGACAAAGATCAAAGTCCACGTAGTTCGATTACCCTAGGACTCTCCTATTGTAATGAACTATATCCTTGAAGGTGTTCTACCTTATCTAAGACTCTATCTTCAAGAGTTAGTGTGTGTTTGAAATGTTTCATCTTTCAAAATAGGAGTTTCATCCCAAAACGACTTCTTTGTTTTTCATTTGAAAACTCTCAAAAATAGACTCTTAAACAAGCCAAAACCCCTCTTTAGATGTAGTTTTTACAACAAAGGGGATTCCTAGGTGAAGCCAAGTGGCTTCCCTATCCTAGTAGTCCCTAACTACATCCTAAAGTCATATAAATAATCCTAAATATCAAAATAATATATGCTGGAAAATTCTGGAAAATGGATAAAAATGCATAAAAGATTGTAAACAATGCATGAAAATGGCCTAAATGCAATCTAAGTTATTTATGGGAACCTAGGCATGTTTCTAAATTGATTTAAGCCTAAAAAATGAGTTTTAATGCACTTTTAGGTCACTTTAAACCCATGGACAGATTTGAAAGTGATCAAAAAGTGCATTTAAAACCCTAAAAAAAAAATGAATAAAAATAGTAAAAGAATGCACTAAATGCAACCTAATATGCATATTAAAACTATCATCATACATAGTATTTAACCACAAGGGAAGGGACTCACCTTTGCATTCTCCCTCGAACATATTTTTATATATCAATCAAACATCCCAAATGATAAAAATAAACTATGATGAGAATAATATTAATACTAAACTTAGATAAATTAACAACCTAATATGAACAACACAAATCCATCCTAAAAATACTAGCATATGATTTATAAACTAACCTAACTTCCTTATTAACTTAAAAGACTTAAACATGTATGAACTTAATCCTAAATAATCAATCCTAATTGTGAACCAGCCAACCTGGATCGGGAGCCCTCTCGTTCACTCTCTGGGGTGATGTTTATCTTGAGTGGATTGTGGATGATGTTTATCCGTCTCGATTTATCCTTCTCTATTATCCACGTTTATCCTTCTCTATTATCCACTCAAGATAGGGTTTTTGAAAAAAATATGAGAGTTTGTAAAAAACTAGGAGTCGCCACCTTATTTTTAGGGAACAAGGAAACCACAAAAAAGAGTTTTATTTTCAATAAAACGTTGACCCCATATTTTGGAAAAGCATGGTCTTTCGAATCAAAGTTGGATTCGGGGGCTAGGTTACGAAGTGGGAAGGTTCCAAGGAACTCCTTGTAGGCACCCACCTCGCCCTAACTAAAGGTCTCCTAATTAAGTTTGGGCTTTATCAAAATCTTTTCAAAACAATCCTAGTTATCTAATCAATCACAAAATATGATATATAATATATAATAATAATACATAGTATGAAAATATACATAATCATAATGGTCGACTAGAAGTCAACCTAAGATTGGACTTGCGCCCTATTGACTGCCTACGTACCTTATCAATTGCTTGACAAAGATCAAAGTCCACGTAGTTCGATTACCTTAGGACTTTCCTATTGTAATGAACCATATAGCCAAAAGAATTCTATCTTATCTAGGACTCTAACTTCGAGAGTTTGGATTTGATCAAAACACTTTTCTTTGTATAAGAGATGGAATTTCATTCCATTTTAAACACTTTCAAAATTTTAGAGTTGTTCTCGAAGTAGAGTCTTAAACCAAGTAGAACTCTAGCTTCGAGAGTTTGGATTTGATCAAAACACTTTTCTTTGCATAAAAGATGAAATTTCATTCCGTTTTAAATAATTTCAAAATTTTAGAGTTGTTCTCGAAGTAGAGTCCTAAACCAAGTAGAACTCTATTACTATAAAAATTCTTACAACAAAGGATAGTCTTAAGTGGGATCAAGTGATCCCCCTAATCCTAGGGTTTCTAGCTAATCCTAGGTTAGTCTAAATACCTAAAATATTAAAATATGCATGCTGGAATTTCTGGAAAATAAAAAAAAAAAATATCATCAAAAGTATAAATAATGCATGAAAGTGTCCTAAATGCAATCTAATTATTCTATGTGAACCTAGGCATGTTTCTATGTTGATTTTGGCCTAAAAAGTGAGTTTTAATACACTTTTAAGTTACTTTAAATCCATGGACAGATTTATAAGTAATCAAAAAGTGGGTTTAAAACCCATAAAATAAAAGAATAAAAGAAGTGAAAATTGCCTAATATGCAACCTAATATGATATATCAAAATAATCATACTTGAAAACAATCAATTTCATCACAAAGGGAAGGGACTTACCTTTGCATGCTCCCTCGAACACAAATCATATTATTCAAACAAGACATAATTAAAATACAAACCTAATATTAACAATATAAAACTATCTAAAAAAAAAAAAGGAAAACTATTTTAATAAACTAATCCCTAACCTATCATGCATACTAATAAACTAAATCCTATGCATACTAATAAAAAGAAAACTATAAAAGAAAAAAGAAGAAGAAAAACTAACCTCTTTCTCTGCCTCTTTGCTTCAAGCCTTCTCCTCAAGCTCCAATCCTTCTCTCCAAGGACTCTAAGGACCTCAAAAACTTTAAAACTTAAGCTAGAGTGCTATGGGGGAAGCTTGTGCAATTGCTCAAGCCTCTACTCTCCAAGCTAGCTCTCTAAAGCTTATTCTGTGTGTTGAAACTAATTTCAGGGTCCTCTATTTATAGGTACATAAAGCTATAGCAAGCTTTTCATTTTTCCGATGTGGGACAGAGTGAATTTCATTATTCTACACTACGTGCAGGCTCGTTGGGCCTGTTTTAAGTCCAAATTTGACGATTCAAGCGTCGAAACGATCGTGATTCGATTCTCCATGTTTTAAGAAGTGTTTGAAGTGAAAATGCATTGACCAAGGTCAAAGGTTTAGGAAACAGTCGACCGATTAGCTGTTTAGAGCCTGCCGGGCCCAAATTAGGGTTTTGAAATTTGCTAACCGATTGCTTTTGAAATCATTTCTTCTTCTTGAAACAAGTTTTAAAATGTTTAAGTAAAGTGTTTTGAAGCATTTGAAGGCTTTGGTTTGATAAAAATATCGAATCCCGATCGCTTTCAGTTGAAACCCTAATCTGGGCTTTGAAAGGGCCTTTCGAGCTTCAACAGTCAATCATGAGCCAGAAGGCTCAACTGACCTTGCCACTGATCAACTTAGCTACAAAACACACTTTAAATATCTATGCCAAAGCCTTGAGACCATTCGAGACAAGATCGACAGTCATTCAGGGCTTTTGTGATTCAAAGGACAAAACTGGCCTTCAGTCACAAAAGGCCTTATTTTCTATCAAGCCTGGCTCAGAATGTCATGAAATTTTGCAGGGATGTTCCTAGACTCTCTAAAAACCTAATGCAAAAAGAACCGACTCAATCTGACCTAAAAACTTACATGTGATAATGACCTCTACCTAATTACCCACAAAAGGTAAAACTGGCAACTTAGGATTTTGACACCCTATTTCACCTCTAATTATAGGCAACCATTCATGACCATACTCATGGTCAAAAATGGATGTCTACACTAATATGATATGATCAAAAAAGAATAGAAGAAGAAACAATATGCATATATATTATAAAACTAATTCCTAAAGAAACAATAAACTAGCCTATCATGCATACTAAAGAAATATGGAACCTAAACTATGCATGCTAATAATGAACTAAACCCTATACATATTAACAATGAACTAAACCCTATATAAACTAAGGAAATAAAACCTAACCTAGCATGATTAAAGAAGAAGAAGAAGAAGAAAAGAAAACTGCAAAACTTTAAACTACTAACCTCTTTCTCTGCCTCTTTGCTACAAGCCTTCTCCTCAAGCTCCAAGCCTTCTCCTCAAGCTCCAAGCCTTCTCCTCAAGCTCCAAGGACTCCAAGGACCTCAAGGACTTTAAAACTTAAGCTAAAGTGCTATGGGGGAAGCTTGTGCAATTGCTCAAGCCTCTACTCTCCAAGCTAGCTCTCTAAAGCTTATTCTGTGTGTTGAAACTGATTCTAGGGCCATCTATTTATAGGGAGGTCTGAGTTTGATCAATGGCTGAGTTTAAATTTCCTAGGAATGATCCAAGGGCTCAAAACCAGTCTTCCAAGGTGTTCATACTCATCCAAAAGTCCCCATGGCCGAACTGGACACATGAAAGGGCTTGGAAGAGTCCCGGGCATCTCAAAACTGGCAGTTATTGGCTGAGAGGATCGACGACCATCCACCCTAGGACGGTTGGCCATCCTTCATGGATGGTTGGCCATCCCTAGGTGGACGGCCATCGGTCCTCCATGCTATTTTTGGCCTATGTGGGCCTAACTCAGCCCGTTTCATCCTGGTTTCGGCTTTTTTTGGCTTTTCGAACCCGTTTCAAGTCCAAATTCGATGATTCAAGCGTCGAAACGATCGTGATTCGATTCTACATGTTTTAAGAAGTGTTTGAAGTGAAAAAAATCGACCAAAGTCAAATGTTTAGGGAAAAGTCGACCGATTAGCTGTTTAGGGCCTGCCGGTCCCAAATTAGGGTTTTGAAATATGCTAACCAATCGTTCTCAAAATCATTTCTTCTTCTCGAAACAAGTTTTAAAACGTTTTAAGAAAATGTTTTGAAGCCTTTGAAGGCTTTGGTTTGATAAAAAGATCGAATCCTAGTCGCTTCCGGTTGAAACCCTAATCTGAGCTTGAAAGGGTTTTTCGAGCCTCAAGAGCCAAACACAAGTCAGAAGGCTTAACAGAACTTGCCACTGATCAACTTAGCTACCAAACACACTTTAAGTATCCATGCCAAAGTCTCGGAAAAATTCGAGACAAGATCGATAACCATTCAGAACCTTTGTGATTCAAAGGACAACACTGCCCTTCAAGTCACAAAAGACCTTATTTTCTATCAAGCCTGACTCAGAATGCCATGAAACTGTACAGGGATATTCCTAGACTCTCTAAAATCTAAATGCCAAAAGAACCGACTCGATCTAACCTAAAAACCTACATGCGATAATGACCTCTAACTAACTACCTACAAGGGTAAAATTGGCAACTTAGGGTTTTAATACCATATTTTACCTCTAATCACAGGCAACCATTCATGATCATACTCGTGGTCAAAAATAGATGTCTACAATATACTAACTTGATTTATTAACATTATAATTTCATCGTAGAGTATGGTATGGGCGACAAGATGTCCATGCTGGGAGATGTCTACAGCTTTGGAATTTTCTTGTTGGAGATGTTTACTGGAAGGCGACCCACTGACAACATGTTTACGAATGGTATTACCCTCCATAAATTTACCAAGATAGATTTGCCTGAAAGAGTGATGGAGATTAATGAACCTTCAGTATTGTTGGAAGTAGGAGTTGACAGAAATGATGTTAAAAGTAGTGGAGAAGGAAGAGCCGGCGGAATAACAGAATGTTTTGTTGCTATATTAAGAATGAGAGTCTCCAATTCAACAAAGTCTCCGACTGAACGAATGGAGATGAAGGATGTTGTGGCAGAATTGGGTACAGTCTGGGAAAAAATCCTCCGCATGGCAAATAAGGTCTCCCCTGCACTTTCTCTTTCTTGTTCGAAATACTGTACTTCTTTTTTTTGCCAAATTTCGATTACAATAACAAATTATCGAGGTGTTCAACCCAACTTTGATTTTTTTATGAGAGAAGCCATGAAGAGGGGCCCCTTATGGATGTATATCTAGCTTCTTCCTATTTTATTGGTATTGC